>CAKNYM010036546.1:27186-64250 GCA_932195095.1 Andricus curvator | reverse complement strand
AAGATCACTGAAGTTAAGCATTGTTGGGCGCGGTTAGTGCTTGGATGGGTGACCGTTCAGGAATTACTGCGTGCTGTTGGCCCGTCGTGGGTGTGGTGGGCCCACATTGGTAGTAAATATCCACCTAGAAACACTACCCGAATCGGGTAGTGAGGCAATGAACTTTCGAGTTCGAACTGCTAATCAATGTATGTATGTATACTTGGTATTTATCGATTTGTGTTTTGAAACACATTGTTCCTGATTTAATTTAAAAACATAAATACAATAAACTATTTAAGAATAAAGAATTTTAATAAAATGCACAATTGTCCAAACGAGTGATAATAAAAGTACAAAAATTTATTAAATGGTATAATTTCATTAAATGTTAATAAAAATGGAATAATCAAGCATTTTGATAAAGGAAAAAAAGTACAGATAGCGAGAATCGAACGCGAAACCTTGCGGCTATCAGCCGAGTGCTCTGCCAGGGAGCTACCAACGCTTCGAAATACTTTTACACCGGCTTTATGACCATCCGTTCGCAATTTATAAAATGCATTTTTCTCGAAAATGGGTCAAAATTGCGTCTTCTTGATTTTTCTCAGAAAACCTCTGGTACGTACCTTTAATTGAGAAGAGTATCAATTCAAACAAAAAAAGCGTACCTAAAGGTCCCCTTGTTAGTAGTAGTGCTTTATTTGTTCAAAAATCATCTGATTCAAACAAATAGGTTACAGTTCAATTCTATGAGTAGCTTTTATTCTCATAAATAAAAACAAAAAACTAAAATTATAGGTTGGTGGTAAACATCACCTCAGAGAAGATGATCCGTACTTACAACGAAAGCAAATAAAACAACTTTTAATCATATAATTAATCATAATGCTCATTCGTGAAACTTACTAACAAACATAATTATTTTTTTACTAGAATTTTTGTCAGGGTTATCTGGAATATTCAGCCAGGCATTCCTTATCTCACACAGATCCCTACTTTCGCTTATACATGAAAATTTTACAGTTTTAAGAAATTGACATTCTATTAAAAGATGGTACACAGGTCCTGTATTAAAATTATTCTCATGACAGTAGATACAATAACCATCAACGTTCAAACTGCAGCTTTTATTCTTCATTATAAGTCTAGGAATGAACTTATTTGTTAACCTTAATTGCGCTATAATTCTGATAAAACCGAGTGGTGCTCTTGACAGAGTTAAATATTTCTGAGGTCCTTCTCGCAAGGTTAATTGAAGATAAAGTATTAGAGCAGAGGACGTGTGGGAACTTTGTAAATGTTCTAGATATTAGTAGATTGTACTACGCTCGCGTAGCAAACTTCATGCTCGTCGGTAATCGATGCATCCCGCTCGTAGCACACGATGATTTCCCCAATCACCGCGCCGGAAAGAGCGACCACGTTCATTCAGAATAATCCAAGTTGCGATGCGCAGTTTCAGGGAAAAGGGATAGATTGGGGATGCGCATGACATTACTTAGTTCTCTAGAGGACTAAATGCCACATTACTTCGCTGTGACGTCACCAATTGAGTAATGACCAACTTAGATTCTTCTGAATGGACGTGTACGTCGCAACTTGCGGCGCGGGTACTGGGAAAAATATCTTATCATAAGCTCTTGTTCATGTCGATTTATTCTTTTGTAGAGAGGCAAGAGAAAGAATATATCAATTGCCCTCTATCCCAATCTTTTTAAATATCATCTTTCCATCTATCCAGTTCTCTTAATCTGAAGTAAAATTTCTTCGGATATCGATCGTCGGAGTTCATTAAAAAAATTCAGCAACTCATCACTTTAAACGATTTGATCTTCTCCAGTTTTTGGAAGTACATTTCGAACATGAGAAAGTTTTTCTATGCTGAAAAAAATCATTTACAATTTTTAGAGCTGCTAGATTTTTTTTTCATTTTCAGGTCTGAATAAAAAATTTAATTTTTTCTATGTAAACCAGAACAAAAAATCTGAAAAAATCGTAAAAATTTGGTATATTATGCAGATTAAGAAACAAAAATAACATTCACGATTTTTCAAAAACTCTGCGATTGAACATTTTTTTATTCTATGTCGACTCCGCCCAACCGCAAGATATCAATCGATTCATGTCAAATTTTATTCACGTTATAAGGGACCCAAAAGGAAACTTTTTAGTACTAAGAAGTTTTGAATTTATAAATATTTCTTCGATTGACCCTAATAGGCTTAACAACATGGACATAGGATTTCGTTAAGATGTCGTAAAGATGTGGTAACTATGCCGTAAAGACGTCATCAAATTTCGTGCCCACTGGGATGTGTGAAGAGGTAAGATGAACAATAAAGCCGTTCAGATTGAAAAGTATTAAGAGTCGTTAAAATTTTAAATGTGTTTCAATTATACTTTCTGATGCGGAGAAAAGATTTGAGAAGTATTGGTTCGCATTAAGGTTTACCTCGCTCAATGCGAGACTTCAACGTGCATGATTCGCATTCAAAAGTACTATTGGATCGCATTTAATTCATTAACGCTGAACTCCAAACAGCTTTCAAGAGTTTTCGTACTTCGCATTGCAAAGTGTTGGTTCGCTTCAGGTTCATTCGCGCTAAATGCGAATATCAAAGAAATTTCTTGAAAACCAAAAACAAAATAGTTTTGTAAGGTTTACTTGTTTAGTATGTTATATATATATATATATATATAGTAAATTCATAATTTAAATCTTAACACAAATGCATGTAACACCGTCTAAACTTATCCCCAAGTACGTAGATGCGAACCCCTAACCGCACATGACCGATAAATTTATCTACCTAACACCTAACCATCTGAGATTATTTTTAAAAATTTAAGGAATTATATGAATAATGACTTTTTTCTAGTTTACAAGTTATCAGGTGTTTTTAAGTTTTATGGTACACATATATATTTTTTTATTAAATAAAAAATCAATGAAAAAACAAAGAAATTGAAACAAATTACGGCTCCATTCTTCACTCAGTGATAAATGTACTACACATATGTCGTAGCCACTTAGCGTAATATTAGAGATTTCATAAAATGTCTAGACAGTTCATGAACTGCTAGCTAATTGTGTAATAATCGCCAGTTACACTATCTGTCTAAATACTCTAGCTATT
Source organism: Andricus curvator (assembly GCA_932195095.1). NCBI lineage: Eukaryota > Metazoa > Arthropoda > Insecta > Hymenoptera > Cynipidae > Andricus > Andricus curvator. The sequence continues at coordinate 61,131 of CAKNYM010036546.1, read as the reverse complement.
TCATGAAACGAGTACTGTTCTATCGAGCACATAACGTATTAAAGAAAATAACGTAATCAGAAACCCCAGAAACACACTTTGGGACTCATATAAAGAGGAACTCAAAGAAAGGCTTGCGGAATTGCCCACAAGCTGCAGTACCATTGATGTCTAGGAAGTCTGCGGAATGATGGAATACTCACCTGGAGAGACTCTGTAAAAAGACAAGAATGTTGTGCAATAGGGCAAATAGAACTAAATTGCCTTCAGACTGGGACAATGGCAAGTTTGCCGAAGACGAAGAAGCAACGCTGAATCACCTGATGAGAGTTCACTTCCCGGGTTTTCAGCAAATCCGAACAGACCAAGAGGAGGAAGGCTGGGGCCAAGAGGTGGAGAGGGCCGACGAGTGGTCCGCTCAAATCACCGGCTGCGGATGGCATTTATCCAACGCTTTTACAAAAAGGCATGGATCTAGTCGTCCCTCCTCTGGTGAAAATATTCAGGGCAAGCATAGCCCTTGAACACGTGCCATCAGCATGGAAGGATGGCAGAGTGGCCTTCATTCTTAAACCTGAGAGGAAGGGTTACACTGCTGCAAAAGATTTCCGACCAATCAGCCTTACGTCTTTTATCCTGAAGACGTTGGAGAAGCTGGTCGAAAGATACATTAGGGATGAGGTGCTCTTAGCCTCCACGCTGCATAGAGTGCAGAATGCTTTTCATGCAGGCTGCTCGGTAGAAACTGCGTTTCATGCTGTTTTGGCAAATTTGGAGCAGCAGCTGGAACAAAAGGCCTATGCTGTGGGCACTTTCTTGGATATAGAGGGTGCTTTTAGCAATACGCCGGAGACTCGAAACCAGATGGGGTGAAGGCCTAGTAAGGGGAATAGCTCCACGCCGTTGTACACAGGGGGTGTCCTGTCCCCCTCCTCTGGTGCATTGTAGTGGACGGCCTCCTTCGAAGGCTAAATAAAGAGGGGTATTATACTCAGGGCTATGCGGATGACTTTGTAATCCTAGTCAGGGGGGCTCATGTGAAAATGTTAATGGGTGTTACGAGATCGGCGCTGCGCATCGTAGAGCTTTGGTGCAATAGCTCAAGGCTCTCGGTAAATCCGGAAAAGACCAACCTGGTCATTTTCACGAGAAATTATAAAGTGCCGAAAGTTGACGCTCCTGTATTCTGTAGTGGGAAGGTGACGTTTTCAGATTCAGTTAAATATCTGGCAGTAATCCTAGATAGCAAGCTGAACTCGGCAAAGCACCTGGAGACCCAATGCAGGAAGTTTGTTAAGACTTTTTGGATGTGCAGGAGAGCCTTTGGGTTGACGTGGGGTCTAGGGCCTAAAATGCATGCATGGCTCTACTCTGCTGTCCTAAAACCAAGGCTCCTACTTGTTACTACAAGAAACTATCCACCTAGAAACACGCCTACCCTGAAAGGGAAATGGCTTAATGGTATACATACTTACTTATACTACATGTGCTCGATAGAACGTTTAGTCATTTCATTTAGTAGCTAGAATAGTTAGACAGATAGTGTAATTGCCTATTATTACACAATCCGCCGACAGGTCATGAACTGTCTAATTACACTAAGTGGTTACGATATAGGTATATACTTTCAATCAAATTTAATTTCCATAAAATCCCATACATTTAGTGCGGGAGTCTTTTTTATACGAATAAAATCATTAATTGATTCAAATAAATTTTTGTTATATTCAAATAACTTTTTTTATATGTGTATTAGTTCCTAAAGCTTACATGTTTTTTTAAATTTCTACTGGGGGAAGCCATGTGAAAAAACCTGCTCGTAAGTTAGAGCGCGCCTCGGGCGCGCGTCTGTCGGATCTGGAGCTTCGCGCTCGGATATTTATTCTTTGCACTCGGCATGCTTGAATGAAACTTCAGAAAAAACATCTCTTTCAGATCAAAGTTTTTGTAAGCATTTCCATACTCTGAATTTTCTATGTAATGAAATATAGTTAAAGATGAAATGGCTCAAAGCATTTTAGGCGTTAAGGTATACATTCTCATCGTGACACTCGCGCTTCGCGATCGATTTTCGACATACATTTTTTGAGATACCTTACAATAAAAAACTACGTTTCTTTCTTCAGATATTCTTCCCTATCTCGCGTTGTTATGCTAAAAATAGGATTTTTCTTTTCACAGAATTTTTGTTTGATAAAACAAAAACTCCCACAAGTTGTCTTCAAGATTTTTTACGTATCTCGCGCCTTTTGTCGTGATATTAGAATTTCTGATTTTGACTATCAATTTCGATAAATAAATTAGAAACGACGGGTTCTGTCAAAAAATGATTCGAAGAAATGTTATAGGAAGTTTTAAACGATGAAATTCCTCCAACAACTTTTCCCTATATTTCGCGACATTTGGTTGAAAAAAATTTGAATTTTTGACGAAGTAATTTCAAGTAGTTAATGATTAAGTAATCAGTATTAATTACCCAGCTGAAAATTCCTGTACAGAAATGTACGCAGGTTCCTGGTGCACCGGTTCCTGCCGCTGATCTTGCGAGGGAACTTGCGCACGTTCTGTAAAGGAACCTGGGTATTCAAATACCTGTACAGGTTCCTGGATTATCGTGGATGTTGCTGCAAGAAATTCCCTGGGGAGGATCCTGTACAGGTTCCTGTGCAAGTGGGACAAATTTGCAAAAAGTATTTATGAAGGATCCTGTACAGGTTCCTGAGCAGGTGGGACACTTGCAATATATGTATATATGTGTATACATGGTGTTTTTTTTAACTTGAGACGACGAAATATCTCAAAAAATACGCATCCTACGGAAAAAATGTCTGGAATAAAAACTTTTTATTTTCGAGGGGGAAAAAGGATTTGCTAAAATTTACCCCACCCCCACCCCCACAGGAGGCAGGGGTGGGGGTAACTTTGTAATTTCAAATGGCAACCCCAATTTTTTATCACAGATTCAGATTCTCCTTTACGAAATACGTAAGTTTTATTCGGAAAATTTGTTTCGATTCGCGATAGATGGCGCTGCAATTGGGAAAAATGAAATTGCTGACACTACTTTTAGCTCTACCCAGGAATAACGACGCGGACGTAGTAGTTGTCTATTCCCTTCGGGGTGCTTAATTTCGGTGAGTCTCCTTGCCTCTCACCATCCATCGGGGTGCTTGAACTTTTGGCAACGGGACAGTAAAAGTGATAAAACTGTCGAAAACCATTCCCGAATGCAGTTGGTTGACGACAGTCGATTTTGGATGTAGACATTACATACCATCGAGTCTCCACTGTCTACAAGCCTCGACGTCATTCCGGCCGAGCGATAACCGCGTCTGTCCGTGCTTAACGTTTATTCATTAGGAAGGTTGATTGTGTTCATTTGATTTGGGTGTGTTGGTTGCTTTCGTTTGGGTTATTGTTGTTGGTCACGTTCGTTTGAGTTAGTTTGGGTGTCGTTGTATTTCCTCATTACCTTACTTCATTACTTTTACAATGGAAATTCTATCTCAGCAACAGAAGATTGAAATGATTCTCATTTATGGAGAGAGTGGCAGGAATATCAATGATGCTCTCACGCTTTATGCTCAACGCTTTCCAGAAAGTGTTCCTTCACGCGCTTCTTTTTACCGGGTTGTCCGAAACTTCATCACTGACGGAAGTGTACAACCGAAAAAAAGGAAGCGTCAAGTAACAGTTACTGGAGTTGATAATGAAATTGCAATTTTAGCTGCAGTCACTCATGACCCTCATGTTAGTACTCGACAACTAAGCCGCGATTCCGGAATGTCTCTATCCAGTGTTTGGAAGGTATTAAAAAGTAATAATTATCATCCGTATCATATTTCACTGCATCAAGAACTTCATGGCAATGATTTTCAGAACCGAGTGACATTTTGTCAATGGGCGGTTCAGCAGATACAAGGAAACCCGAATTTCTTTTTTCTAGTACTTTGCACAGACGAGTCGTCTTTCACAAACCATGGAAACGTTAATCGGCACAACATGCATTATTGGAGTGTAGAAATTCCACATTGGTTGCGTGAAGTTGAGCATCAGCGTCCATGGTCCGTGAACGTTTGGTGTGGAATAATTGGAGATCAACTTATCGGTCTGTATTTTATTGATGGAAATTTGAACGGTGAAAAATATCGTAAATTTTTAGAAAATCAACTTCCAATATTGTTGGAAGACCTAAGCTTGGAAGTGCGACACAACATGTGGTTTCAAAATGACGGTTGTCCAGCACCTTATGCGGCAATCGCGAGGGAAGTACTCAATCGCGAATTCAATGGACGATGGATCGGTAGAGGAGGTCCAGTAAATTGGCATGCCAGATCGCCAGATCTTACGGCGCCGGATTTCTATTTGTGGGGTTATCTAAAGAATCGCGTGTATCAAGAAGTGCCCACAACTCGTGATAACGTGATCGAGCGAATCAGGTCTGCTTGTGCACAAATATCACCAGACACAATTCGCAGTTGTGTGGAATCTTTCAAAGATCGAATTAACAAGTACATCGAAGTGCGAGGACACCATTTTGAGCACTTATTGTAAAATAATTAATTGAAATCAAGCATCCCTGTGGTGAGAGGCAAGGAGACTCACCGAAATCAAGCACCCCGATGGATGGTGAGAGGCAAGGGGACTCACCGAAATTAAGCACCCCGAAGGGAATAGACAACTACTACGTCCGCGTCGTTATTCCTGGGTAGAGCTAAAAGTAGTGTCAACAATTTCATTTTTCGTAATTGCAGCGCCACCTATCGCGAATCGAAACAAATTTTTCGAATAAAACTTACGTATTTCATAAAGGAGAATCTGAATCTGTGATAAAAAATTGGGGTTTCCATTTGAAATTACAAAGTTACCCCCACCCCTGCTTCCTGTGGGGGTGGGGGTGGGGTAAATTTTAACAAATATTTTTTCCCCCTCGAAAATAAAAAGTTTTTATTCCAGACATTTTTTCCGTAGGATGCGTATTTTTTGAGATATTTCTTTGTCTCAAGTAAAAAAAACACCATATATATATATAATTTAAAAAAAGGGTTAAACAACCACCGCAGGGTCCCACTGAGAGCAACTTGCATCTAAAAATGACACCTGCGATGACAGAGCATCGCGACAGCGTTGAACAACTAACCCCAATTTCTTAAAATTCGTATTGATTTCATTTTTAAGTTCTTAATGTTCCATTTTAATGGCAAAATTTCCGAATGAAAGATTTTTAAATGGTTCCAAAAATTTTGTACGGTTATTGAAATTAAAAAAATGGAATACTTAAAAATGAAATTTTTTTCATTTAATGTAATCAAAACTTAACTGCACATCAATTTATTTATTCAAAGTATAACTATTTTTTATTTTAAACATTTGCCACGCTATCATTTTCAATGTTTTAAATTAGAACTAATCCCTCTTCCAATGCAGTACAAAATTAAACAAAAAAAGTTTCACCTTTAATCTGAATGTTGAAAATCCTAAATTTGCACTCATCCACAGAATAAAAATGTTCAAAACAAAAAATTGGTATCTTCCCGTTTAGAAAAACTTGAAAACTGAAATTTTATCCCACCAACTCAATGAAAATTATTAACAAAAAAAAAACAAGAAAAAGAGCCTCTTTCAATTTGGAGAATATTTTGAAATAAAAAATTCTTTCCTTAAACTCAATAAAAATGTTAAAAATGGAATATTATCCTTCTTCCAATTCATAAAATAATAAAAACCAAAATTTCCTCGTTTTAAAATCAATAAAAATGTTGAAAATACGAAATCTGCCCGCCTTCAACTCAATAAAATTGTGAAAAAAGTTCCTTCTCCAATTCGGAAAAAAATTAAATACTAAAATTTCTTCCGTTTCTTGTAAGGAAGTGTGTACGCGCACCGAAATAAATCTAGCTAATTGTACCAAAAATTCAGTACAAATAGCCCAACTACTTTATTTGTACCAAAAAATCTGGCTATTCTTACTGAAATTTCGGTACTCGCAGCCACGGCCTTCCTTTAAAATTAGAATTGTAAAATTTAAAAGTTTTTTTATACATAAATCCTGTTCAGTTGAATTATTTTAATTTGGAATTGTTGGTCAATTCTTATGTATACATCAAAATTCAACACTTTCACTTACAAATTAACAATTTTTGAAATAAAATAGTTGAAATTGTAATGTTCAAAGTTGATATTTTAGCGCTTCAAGGCTTTCTATTTTTAAAAAATTCAGTTTCAAATTGTGTATTTTTGAATATATGATTAATAATTTTTAATTTATAATGGATAGAGAAATATTGCTGAATATTAAAAAATGGTTCTTTTCTTACAATAATTACACAATTTTAAATTGAACGGGTTAAAAATCGGACACATATTTTAGACTGAAAAAAATTTGATTGGGATTTGGAATTGAATGAAAGCATTTCATTAAGATTCTATATAATAGAAATTATTTGAAAATTTTAAATAGATTATAAAGCCGAATTGAAAAAGTTTAATTCTCAATATTAAAATCTGTAAATTATTTAATTTTGAACAGATTCAGAATCGTCTTATATCAAAACTTTTCAAATTCAAATGCTTCTAAGTTTTAATTGTTTAAGTTTTCAAAACTGCATAGATGTTTCTTCCAAAAATGTGTCAAATTTCTAGCAAAAAGTAAATTCACTGTCATTTCTTGGTTTTCTCATTCACAAATAATTCCTGGCATTTGCCGGTTTCCCGGGACACCGGCCACCTCGAGTAACTTAAAATTAACACCTATATTATCAGACAATCTTAAGGATGAAATAGTTTTCAATAAGTAGAATTCTTATCAGTTCTAACTACAAATTCTTCATACCTGAATCATTTTAAATAAAAGAGATTACAAATTTCAGTACTTTGAATCAAAAAGCTTCATATTAGTTAAACAGTTATAAGTTTGACATTAAAACATACGAAATGGAATAACGTCTGATCAACGATTCGTGAATTAATAGACACTTTTCAGGAATTTTACATAAATTACAATTCGCAACATACATAACTGTGTAGACCATGCAAAATTTAAAAGACGAAAAATTTAAAAATTTAAGGTATTAGGTTTAAAAAATTTCTAATAAGAATTTATGCATTTTCAAACTTACTACGGAATTGTTCAATTTACAACATTTCACACTTAATACTGTTCAATATTAAATGCAAAAGTTAAATTGAATTTATATTTTCATTTCAAATTTTATATTATTTTGTACAATACAAGAATTGCAATATAAGAGTTACAATATAAGAAAGTCCGATGAAGTGGGTTTCAGGTAATTTTTTGCACGGACCTGACGTACTCGTACCTTAAATTAATAGCCGAGATTTTTTTCTCGATATTCCAAGTGTTAGGTTAGCCGTGAGGTTTAGTTGTCAGGGATAGAACACGTTAAACGTAGGTTAGGTGGTTTGAAACCCGCCGTAGAGTTTTCGATTTTTGCGTGCGATTACGTTCTAAGTAACGTATTGCAATTTAATGTAATTATTTAAGTTGAATTGTGTATATGTACCAACGATATATTTATAAATTGTATGAATGTGTAAGTATGTGTGTAGTAGTGATGACCTTCAACAGAATCTGGACGTAGCAAAAATGTTTTTCTTTCTGCTGAGCACGATATTTTAGATGAATCTCATGTAGAATTCACATATCAGAGAGGTAGAATTTGTTTTCTTTGCTTGAAATTGTCCCGAACAGTTCGTCTCATTATACCTGCGCTAAATCATCGAAAGAATCGATGGCTAGTGCGCTAGGACTAAGAGGATACGGTGGGGATTCACGCGGGACACGGGGGTCTGCACATGAGTGAGAGAAGTCCAGAGAATCGTCTGTATCACCGCGCACATTCTGTGGGTTTGAAAATGAGATACGTAGATCGCGTGGAGCTTTGTAATCCTTAGGAAAAGGCACGGAAATATTAACATGAACCTACGGAGGTATCAGGGCTTATATAATCAACGCGTTTGGTCTTTTCGCGTAAATTCGCTTTCGTAGGCTAGGCCGTTTGAGGGGTGCACGGTGGAGTCTTGTCTCGAACATGAGTCACTTCTTCCATTTATCAAACACTGCGAATCCCACACTTAAATACCCCGTACAAAGGGGACACTCGACGGTGTTGTGGCAGAGAAAACCCGGTGGCAGCAGGAAGGAGGGTGAACGTTCTAAGGAAGGTCGTAATAGTGCAACCTGGCACATTGCATCAGCGGCGTAGCCAGGAACTTCTTTTGGGGAACGCTGTCCAGAACGCTGACGATAAGGAAGAAGGGCAAGAAAGGGTATCCGAAAAATAAAATGACTTAATATTGAAGTTGACAAACATATTTATTTAAACAATTTATTATTGTTTTCAATAATATTCTCTTTGAATAATGTTAGAAAGTTGCGGTTTTATTTTCAAATTTTTTACTTTTTGTCTGTTATGTTATATGAAATGGTGAGTAAACGGTGATACGTGTATTGGTTAAATAATAAAGTTTATTTTATATACATATCCAGATAAATCAACGTTTTTATATAAAACAGAAAAACAAACAATTTAAAAATTAGAAAACAAAGTTAAGGGACTATTTGGTATGCTATTTTTGAAATGTACAAATTGGTATATAGCCTCGACAAAATCGGAGAGCGAGTTCCGCGTTTGGTAACTGTCGAAATTGTAATGTTTTAATACAAACATGGTAAGTGTCGATGAACAGTTGAAGTCTCCAGAAATCTATGTACAAAAATAGTAGGGATGAAATTGCTTAGCATCTATTGGTTGGTTATAAAGAGGGTGGGAATCGAAGTCTACGCCCACGTGGGCATGATCGAGGCGGCAGGCCCTGAATACCTGACCCAAACCGAACAAAACCCAGGATGAGTAAAACCCAAAATTGTAAAGTATGTAGAAACAATAAATCTGCAAGCTGAAATTGGCGACGAAAGCAATTTTAAGAAAGGATGAGTTTTCCCTAGGGATACCTATTAAGAGCATAGGATCTGGACCTAGACAATTTTGGTCACTTGGTCGTATCATAAAATGCAGCTGCTTACCCTAAACTTTAATTACGTGGTTTTGAGAATTCATTGAATGATTTGAATAGACAGAAATGCTGAGAGAAGATTACGCTAAACTACTTTGAGGATTTGATATTTAGAAACTTTACTACGTAACATTGTCAATTTTTCACTTAGAGTGAAGTAATAATTAAGTGCCCTCATGCAAGAACAAGCCATAGATTTTTCTAGCGCGGTGACGTTGGCCCCTGACGGCTAAAAATCAAAATACGAAATTTTCAATTTTGCTAACATTGATTATTGTAGATTATTATATTCCGCATCTTTTGTTTCTTTGCAAGGAGATCATATCTTTTTTAGATTTTTGCAAAATTGCAAAAAACTTTTTTTTTAAAGTCAATTTTTAATTCGATTTTTGTCTTCAACTCATGCTTAAATGTACAGTTTTTGGAATTTTTTTATAAACTTTATAGGAAGCATTTCTTAAAGTGTTCTTGTTATGACGGTTAGCGATACCAATTTTCAACTTCATTCAAAACAATATAAAAAATTATTTTCTAGGCTATTGCATAATTCTTTTCACAAAACGTTTGAGCGTTTCGTTTATCGAGGCAAGTTTGAGCAAACAAAAACTTCCTGCGGAGGAGTTGTTCAAAAAAGTACGAAGAAGTTTTCTGCAAAGGCTTTTTTAAAATAAATTAATAGGTAACAAACTGTGAACGCTAAACTTTAAACGCGCGAATGATCTTCTATGCGTGGATTATGCCGAGTCGGGACGTCTTGACGTTTAGGCTGGTTCTAGGGGGTCAGGCTTAAAAATAAATAATAACACTTCAATTGACATAAAATATGTTGAATTTTTATTCATTTAGCGAATAGTTATGTTTATAATAATTTATATAAATACTTAATGAGATCATTGTAATCACAAGCTTAAATATTACAGTGCTGACTATAAATTATTACTAAAAGAGGACATATTTCATATTTAACTTACAGTATATTATAATCCGATTTCAGTAATGTAAAATTGATATTATTCCTCATCAGATAACGCAGAATCATCCACTTCTTCAGTTTTTGTTATCAACGCAAAGTAATCCGTGAAAATTTTTTGACCTTCAGGAGAAAGATATTTAAGTAAGCATTTAACGTCATTCATTTTAGCTTGAGATTCGCTTTCCATTATAGAAATTTGAAAATTCGTTTTGATAATGATTTTATTATTATAAATTATAAATTTTATTTTCACTGAAGCTAAAACTCACAATACGCGTACGAAGCGCACACTTCGGTACTCAGAATAGAAATGATCCATTTTGTTTTAGCAGAAAACTGCAATGTTTTGGCAACGTATGGGATCAAAAAGGCCGAAGGGCGTTTGGCGGTCATCTAACACTTGAATAATCTCCCTATATTATATTTCGAGTTCATCGCACCGCCGTATAAGGAAAGACGTTCCGACTCGGCATAATCCACACATAGAAGATCAGTCACGCGCTTAAATTTTAGCGTTCACAGTTTGTCACCTATTAATTTATTTTAAAAAAGCTTTCGCAGAAAACTTCTTTGTACTTTTTTGAACAACTTCTCCGCAGGAAGTTTTTGTTTGCTCAAATTTACCTCGAGAAACGAAACGCTCAAACGTTTTGTGGAACGAATTATGCAATAGCCTAGAAAATAATTTTGTATATTGTTATAAATGAAGTTGAAAATTTTTATCGCTAACCGTTATAACAAGAACACTATAAGGAATGCCCCTATAAATTTTATAAAGAAATTCCAAAAACTGTGGATTTGAGCACGAGTTGAAGACAAAAATCGAATTAAAAATTGACTTAAAAAAAACAGTTTTTTGCAATTTTTAAAAAATTTAAAGAAGATATGATCTTCTTGCAAAGGAAAAAAAGATGCGGAATATAATTATCTACAATAATCTATGTTTTAAAATTCAAAATTTCGTATTTCGATTTTTAGTCGTCAGAGGCCAACGCCATCGCGCTAGAAAAATCTATGTCTTGTTCTTGCATGGGGCCCCTCAATTATTGAAATTCAACAAACATAATTGTTGAATCAAATTATTATTGCTTATAACTATCTTCTCCTATAATAATGCTAGATAGTTGCGGTTTTTTCTACAAATTTGAACTTTTTGTCCACTTTTCACTTAGTGACATAATAATTAATGCACATTAACAAACATAACTGTTTACACGCTTATTAACCATCTATGGTATGTGGCCCGTGACTTCTGTCAGCGAACTTTCCACCCTTTACATCGTATAAAACGTAAACCTTATCGCCTATTTTCCCGTTTAGGGGTTGAGCATTATTATCATATCGGGCCTTAGATCGTAGCTTTGCTTAGATCTTGTTTTTCGCAGCGATTTTCTGAATTTCAGTGATTCGAACGATTAGATCCCTGAGATAAGATCGATATGTTTCCAGTTCTTCTCCTTCTGGACATGAACTAGGAACCCTGGCTACTCTACCGAATACGAGTTCATACGGCGTAAAATTTGTCGCCTCGTGAACTGAAGTGTTATATGCGAACATGGCGAATGGGAGAAGTCGATCCCAATCTTCGTAGTTGTTCGCATAGTGTTTTATATAGTCGGTGAGTGCTATATGGTTTTGTTCTACTAACCCATTAGTTTGAGGTCGGTAACCAGAAGTTGTTAGTGGCTTAACGTGAAATAACCTTCCTAAGTTTTTTATTAGATCTCCGATGAAGCTACCTCCTCGATCTGTAAGGATGCACTTGGGTGCTTCATACAAGGAGAACAGATTTACTCCGACAGCATGATCAATGGCTTTTGTTTTGATGTTAGGTATTGCTACGCGATGTAATACTTGCTAAAGTATTATCGAGAGAAACCTTTTCGAACGCTCTGAAGGGAGTATCTGTTATTCGCATTGGTTCACGAGTACGAGCTCTGAAGAGTTTCTTTTCAAGGCAGCTTTTACAGCCTCGAATGTATTCGCAGATTTCGTTTTATATACCAGGCCAAGTGTAGTACTCCCTTATTCGTTAATAGGTTTTTGTGACACCTTTGAGTCCGTCAATCAAAATAGCATGATATTCTGCTATTATTTTGAGTCTTTTTTATAGAGGGGTTACTTCGAATTGTCCATGGCATAAAGTGATAGTGATATCACCACCCCGGAAAATTTCGGTTAATAATTCAGCCATTTTATGTTGTGGTAGGTTACTTAATAGGTCACCAGAGTTGGCCATACGAAAAGTTGTATCACCACGGTCCAAACGGTCGGGTCTGAATGTCGTTGCTTTAATACAATAGAGTAGGTTCGATATTTACCACGTGGGGTGACTAATACTTGTCCCTTTTCTGGATGATACCTCCTAACTTCTTGAGAGTCGATACGTTCTGTTGCTATCAACAGTTTCGCGATGGGATTGGTAGGTTCGCAATCTGCGGAGACAAAATGTGCGAGATTGTCTTTCTTATAAGTAATGGGCTCCGTCCACTGGTGGATACCGGTTTCTTCTTTAGTAAGTATTGAGGATCTTTCGAGACAAATTTTAGCAAGATCCTCCTGGTCGGAAGAAAAAGTAGTAGGGTTGATATGAGGAATTGTGACGTCTATCAGAGAGTAATCTATTGGGGCGATAGTGTCAGTTTGAGTGGTTAGATTTCCATTCGACTCTTTCTGTGTTTCCAAACGTCTTGGCTTGATTACTGGCATTTTTTCTCCAACTTCTATGCATCTGGAGTTTGTTTGTTGGTCTGATGCGAGCAACCGGGGGTAGAATTGGCTCATGTGTTTATTTTAACAGCCGGTGTAGCAAATAATTATTATCTTGTTGACTGTGTACCAAGGATGTGGGATTCTATCACTTCAGGGATGTCGTGAAATCTCGCCGTACTTTTTCTTACCACCCCGGAATTTTCGGTCGGGTTGGGATCCGAATTGATATCTTCTAATTGGATTTCAGCATTTTCTTTTGTTGCCTTAAGTGGAGACACTTTTTGATTGAACGTTGTTTTCCACTGGTATTTGACTCTCATATTGTTGAAGAAATCTCTGAAATCTGGATGCAAACTCCCGGTCTTCATATTCTCCACAAAGGTCCAAATTTTCTAACTGTTGAAGAAGTTCATCATCATCTTCTCCTTCCGATACTGCAGTGCACGTCACAAGAGGAGTTTGATTCATTCCCTCATGGTCCCACATTAAAGATCCTCTTTCCGCTATGGATTTATCTAACATACAGAAAGACTTCTGAAGAGATCGCTTCAAATCAATAGATGATTCATTGATTTCCAAGGGTTCATCGCTGTCCTCGTAATCTGATACTGGCGATTGAACGTCAACGGTTACTTCTCTGGGTTTCTCGGGAACATCTTGTTTTTCATTGTCACTCTATTCCAATGGCATATCTTTATCGATGCCTGATCGGGCTAGTCGATCCGCCATTTCGTTACCGTAGACGCCCTTGTGGCTGGGAACGTGGTTCCAAATTACTTCGATGGATCCAATAGCGGCTTTCATTTTTTCAAACTCAGCTCGATTCATTATTGGTTTACTTTCACTATTTTTCCAAACGCTGGCCTCTCATGTTGAAATAAATTTTGCTGCGCTGTCAGTCAAATACTTGGAATCGGTGTTAATTCGTAACTTACTTATCCCGTACTTACGTGCTAGTTGTGCGGCGATTGTGGCTGCCTGCATTCCTGCAACATTGTTTGTTTGTCGGTCTTTAGCTGGTTGGGATACGTTTAAGAGATGGTTAGTTCCAAACCAGACTCCGATTTCTGCCTTAGATGCGCTGGAATCACCATGAATACAGGCTCCGTTGACGTATACATCTGTTATGATATCTGTTGATGCTGGAGTCCAAGACTTTGAATATGCTGTAGTTGGATGAGCGCTCTTTCGATTTACGGTAGATTGGGATAGTTGCAGACTTGTTAGTGTGCTATAATTTTTTTTAAACGGGAGGATCTGATCCATCCGAATCCTCAGAGTTGTTATTATCGGAGAATGAGCTACTTGGTTGGGTAGCATGTTCAGAATCTGATTTAGAACTAGGAGTTTCGTCTGTAGCACGACGTCCCACGACTCTTTTTGCGATGGTGCTTTCCTCCATGACTCCAGACAATTGGATTTTTGTCGGTTGAACGTAAGATTCATTTGAATCTTCTTTTTCGGTTACGGCATTCATCCTGTTTCAAGCCTTGTGTTTTTTTCTGTTGGCTTTAACAGCTTGCCTTTTTTTGGCTCAAAAGGAACTGTTCTAGACTCTGAGGGCTTATCGTCGGCCGTGGGTCTTAAGATACTTTTTGGTCCTCCTGTAACGGTAGAACCGCTTTATTTTGGATTGACCGGATTTCTCAACTTGTTGATTCTCTGGGAGGCGGTGACCTTGGGTTGAACGTCTTGAGGACGAAAGTTCGTTACTGCGTAAAGTACGGCTAGGCATTCCTGTTCTTCTTTCGAATAGGTTTTCTCGTAATTATTTACGGTTTTGGAAAAGTATGCCACAGGCATTTACATCCTATCATATTCCTGGCTCATTATCGCTCCTACTGAATATGTGGAGGCATCCGTGGTCAGCTTGAATGGTTTATTGAAATGCAGATATCTTAGGACTGGATCCTCACAAAGATATTTGCGCAATTTCCGGAAGCTTCTTTTCTGTTTGGGACCCCATTCCCATTCCACATCATTTTTCAATAGGTCGGTTAAAGGCTGCGCCGGTTTGGCGTAATTCGTTATGAAGCGCCGAAACTCGACCGAAGAAACTCGCATTTATCAGGTTGGAGTGTGAGGTTCGCTTGCATTCTCAGATATTAAAAATGACCACGGGGTGTTGAAAAAGCTGTTTTGGCTCTATCGTCTGGATGAGTTTCAATCTGGTGGAAACCACTCGCCATATCGGATACCGTGAAGTATTTTGCCTTGCCTAGCTGATATAAGATGTCGAGGACATCAGGCAATAACATTCTCATTCAACGCTCGGAAGTCCACTACCACTCTAACTTTCTTTTTACCTGATGCATCCATTTTCTTAGGGATTATACATATAGGAGATTTGTATGGAGATTTGGAATCTCCGATTATTCTGTCTGCATATTGTTTTTTTAAAAGGATGCCGGCTTGTACGGCTGCTTCCTTTGAATGTCTATACGTCTTTTTCATAATTGCCTTATCATCAGTGCTGATGATTCGTTGTTGAACTAAATGTGTACAAGATAACCTTTCGTCACGTAAGTGGAAAATGGCCGGGTGTTCTTTTACCCAGCCGATAACTAATTTTTGTTCTTCCGGAGACAAGTGAGAAATTCGAAGATTTTTAATTACTCGTTCTGTTCGAGTTAAATTTATTTTTGGGGTGCTTCCAGCTTCCAATCAGAGGTCTCGTCACCCGGTAATTTGCACAAATCAAAAGGGATTAGTTCCTGTGGTGGTACGTCCAATTCTACTTCGTTTTCAATGGTGCTTATTGCATAAGTACAGCAAACACCCTCGGGCGTATCTATTTTAGTTAAGTATCTTTCGTTGATACTAGGGTTAGCAATGTCTATCATTACAGGTTTTCGATTTCTTCCCTTGATTTTTAGGATTCTACGGAATGTTTTAATATCTGCTTTCAATTCTAGTTTAGCCTGTTTAGATTCATTATCTATGAATGGTATAGGGGTGACAGGTCTGGATACCGTTACTAATGTATTGTGACGAAACGATAGCTCAGCTTGCTCTTGGCGCAAAAATGGTCTCCCAATTATTCCGTCCGCGAAAATTGGAAAATTATTTCTGACTACGTGAAAGTTTACCGTACTTTCTTGTAAATTTACTTCTATAGTACCCAGGGTCTTTACCACATGATTGGTTATCTCTGCTATGTACACTGAGTATTTTCCTCGACAGATAGCTCTGGATTTATTGCTCGTGTTTTCACTAGGTTCAAATCGCAACCTGGAGCAACTTAAAAGGTAGCTTTAGTCCTTGGAAACTCAGGTGCATTTAGTAAGACTACTGGGGTGTCTTCTTCCTTGCGTCCGATCCAGAATATTTTTTCTGGCTCTCCAGAAACTGGATGGTGGTTGGACGCTCCTTAGTGGTTTGATTCGATGTGGCGTCGTACGAACGAGTCTGCGCGAAGTTTAAATTGTCTAGTCCGACTGCGGTTGGTGAACTAGACCACGGGTTCATGGGGGAATTTCTTGCACTTGCATTGGGTGGAATGGTAATCCGTAGGGATAAGGATAATAATAATTTGGAGGGATAGTAGGGTAAGGGAATTGAGGCTGCAAATTTCGAAGGTGGTCCTGTAAATTATGAAATTGAGGCTGCATATTTTGAAATTGGAGAATTTGTGAACCCTTTGTAAACGAGGGAGTAGGATTAGGACGCGGAGATTGAGATCCTTTGGGGTTTTCCTTTCGATTTGGATAAGGACTGGATGGATTTTGAGTTTTTTTTTAGGCTTCTACTGAATTTTCAGATCGCTCTGCAATGTGATAAATGGAAGTTTCGTTTCCTCCCCTTTCTTTTATCGTATCTTCGATGTGTATTGCATGCTCTAATGCTTGGTAGAGGGATCCTGGGTTGCGAGTATCGACAAAAGTACTTATCCCGGATGGGAGCCGTTTTATAAATGCGGTGAGGGCGCAATCTGCGATTGGCTTCATTAAATTATCTCCTCCTGGATATTTTACGGCAAGAGCTTGCTTAGTGCCGTTAAGTAATGCTTGTAGTCTATCGTACCCATCGCTGACCGATTCCTGTTGTGTCATATCAAATTTAGCTATTGAGTCGACGTACCACTGGTACGTTTTTGTTGGTGAAAAACGTTTTTTTAAATGCGCGATAAGATCGTTGAGTTTTTCGAATTTCTTCTCACTAACACTCGCGGGAGCTAAACGCGTTAATTTACTTGCAATGATTTTGATGAAAATGGGTTCATTGGCAATTGTTACGGATGCGGCGCCATTAGCAATATCTTGAAGAAAAGTTTTTAACGGAGAGTTTCTTCCATCAAATGTTGGCATGTTTGCGGAATTTTGGCGAATAGTAATGGACTCTACCGCTGTTAGTACTGCGGTACCGGGATCTCTGGCTCTGGTCGCTGGGGATTTAGTCACATTCAGGTCTATCCCCAGAAGTGTTTCTGAAAGATTCTGGTGTTCGTTTTCAGGGACGGTACTAGTGTCTGGTTTTGGTTCTGTCATGTTTGACTTCTCGTTCGCCATTGCACCTAATTTAGTCTAAATCCATCTTGGATTTTGTGTTTTTGTCGATTTACACGCGTATTTTGCGTTTCTCGATAGAGGAGGTGAGTAACAAATTTCTAGAGAATTTGAGTCTCTACAATTTTCATCTAGTCAATATTGTTTAAAACAAATTATATGTCGTTAACAATAAGCAAAAAGTGTGGAAAATTAGGAAAGTCACGGACGGGAACGCTCTCAATACAGAGGCATGGCGGAAGAGACTCTTAAATCATTTCCACACCACTGCTACGAACGCAGTATATATGTTTTCGGCAAAGCCTGAAGGGGCGGAAAATCTAAGTTTGCCTAGGCAATTCGCGTATTGCGGATGCGTTTGAGGCAAAGTACGAAATCCTATGTGATTTCGCGCATTGCCTAGATTGAATGCAGGCAAAGCTAGGTGTGCCAAATGTGCTTCAGGCAAAGTGGGAAGCTATTTAATTTTATGGGCTAAGCCTGGCGTGAATTCAGGCAACCCCAGGTGTGTCAAATGTGTCATAGGCAAAGTTAGAAAACAAAAACTTTCGCTTTTAATTGTCCAGCTTACGAATCCTACGATATCAAAAGTTTGTAAATACTAGAATGAACTTGTTGCTTTCTCAGTACGTTTCTCAAATCAAGGTTTCTATTATTATCCTGACGTGTGAATAACACATCAGAGAGCGTGTTACAATCGAGAAGAGTTCTTATGGGATAATATAATTTTCATTTAGAATGAACTAAACCGAAAGTGTAAATGGCTCTTCTCACAATGTGAGTGAGATGATGTTTAAAGAAAAATGTATGGATAAGTTAAAAGACATGAAGAAATCATAAAATTCACGTTTGATTCAATCCGCACAAATTGTAATTCTAATCGGCGTAGTTTTCAAAAGATTTCATGATGGTTTCTATAAAATAGGAACGAAAACCAAAATAATATCTTCATTGTACTCCAGAAATCTGTTACAAGGATAAAAATGAAATTTTTTGAAAATTGACGATATACCAAATACTCTCTTATCACTACAAAAAATTAGTAGTCAAAATTCTGTTTTTGGTGGGCAAGATTTTTTAAGATTTAATTGTAAGAAAAAGTGTACGTCAAAGCTGCGCAAGTGCTAGAAGGCAAAATTGCATTTGTAATTCAAAATATTGTAATTCGACATCTTACGTTAACAAGTAAACAGTATATTATAACTATTTCCATTCAACGTTATTTTTTAAAACAACCATATGTACACTACCGGTCAAAATTGTGGGACCACCTACAAAATTTGTATTAAAATCACGCTCGTCTTTTAAAGCGTCTATCTCCGTGAAAAATTGAGCTAGAAATATTTTGAAAAAATCGCTTGAAAGAATATAAAATTTCGCGTCGATTGAGCTATAGCGTGTGAGAAATATCGATGTAATTTCAGATTTTGACGAATTTTCATTTCTCAAATTCAACTCGCTGCATGCTTTAGGGAAGTGACAGGAAAAATTTGGAACTTTGCTCAAATGAAGCCTGAGGTCTCAGCTTTAAATTAAGACCAAGAACACTCAAAACTTCTTATTAGTTTTCGAGTTAGGACTTTATTTCTTAAGCGACGCACAAAAGGTTTTTGATGCGGCGGATCGGCAGATCGCTCAAATCGTTAGGCTACTACCTAACGAGTCGTTGAGCCGCTGTGTTGCGAGCGTTCCTGACCGTGATCTACACCTCGCACGAAAAACTTGTTCATACAAAAGATATTGAAAATTGAGTCCCCTAAAACTTTGCTATTTAAATGTGCCACTTGTTTTCAATACAAATAGTCAAAAAGTGGAAAAAACTACGCCACTTTCCTAATTTCCCACACTTTTTGCTTATTGTTAGCGACAAATAATTTTTTTACAACAATATTGTCTTAATAAAAATTGACGAATCACAAAATCCAATATGGCGGACAATTCCGGTAATTAATTCTTGGAAAATTATATGATTTCTTCATATGCTTCGCAAGGGACACTCAACTGCGTCGAAAGTTCTCAGCCCGCTATTTTTCCGTTTCTTATATCGAATTTGATCTAAAGTCATTGGGCTAATTAGACTGTTTGTGATTTATATCGTTGATTTAATTCCTAAAGAAATCGTGGTTTTTATATACTTTTATTTTATTTTATTTAATAGTCTAGACCAACTAAACTATATGTATTTACAATTTGAATGTCGGGTAAAGTTTCGAATGTATTAACTACTGCGTCAGCATGTGACTCACTTTCTGCGCCCAGATCAACTAATAGAACTCCGTGCAACTGTTCGTATTTTGCTTTTTTAGTCTCTTTGATACCTTTCTTCGGTGCTCGAAAGGAGATCTTCGAAATTATCCATAAAATCTGCGCAATTGGTTGGTACTCGAAAAGTATAATCACCGGGTCTCTAAGTGGGCTACCAATACGAATGTTTATTGGAATATTTACAAGTTGTCCATTTGGTTCGGTTACAGTAGCAACATCGTGGAAAAAGGCTTTGTTCACTAGAAATTTGTCAGATAGATCTTGAAGTTGCTTTCTGGCTTTTCTTGCACGAAATTTTTTTCCTGATCTTTGCCGAAATTTTTTTATAGGAATTGGAACAAGAGACATTTTCAATTATATGTTTAAAAATATTTTTTTTTTGTTCTTATTCTAACCAGAATTCCAATTTTGGCAGTTACAAAAATTTGCTTTAATTAACCCTTCAGCATTATATTAGCTTAATGGTTGAATCATCAAAAGATGTTTTCCCTTCAGCAGAATAATAGCTTAGTGCATTCACCTTTTGCAAAATTTTACACGTATTGAATTTACAAAAATATTTATGATCACAAATTTGCAACGAAATTCCTTCTAAATTATATAGAGCACAAAATTATATATGTACAACCTATAGCTAGTATGGTAACGTGCATGATATCAATAGTAAAGGTAGCGTAGCTAGGGCTGAAAGCGTCAGTGGGTTAATTACCCACTTTTCATTTCAAGAATTAAAAAAGTTGTTTGTAATAAAACTCCATTGTCTCTTTCTTTTTATTATGGGTCCAAACTTCAATATTAATTTATTTAAATGTCACTTAACTGTCTCGATGATACATATTTGGTGAAGACTAGGGTTTTCCCAATGTTATGCGAAGGTTTCAATAAAATAGTCAAACAAACAACACACTCAAATAATGATACATAGTTTGTTACCTTAAATGGTAGTTTTACCTAAACTACCATTCTTCTCGCAGTTGCATCACGAAGGGGAAATTTAGTCCTTTTCTGGAATTCCCCCAGAAGTGGGCCTTATCTGAGAATTGTGACCGTGTTGTTATAATGAGAGCTACACCAGCGCACTTACACAACACTATTGTCTCTTGAAATATTTTTTAAAAATTGTAATTATTTAAGAAACAGAGGAGAGGGTTTCTAAACCCCGAAAGGGAAAGTACCTTTGTTTCACCTAACTAATTTTATTCCTGCTTGTTTCCTAAATAGTTAGTTAGTTAGTTTTAATACGGGCGGGAAGCTCATGGAGAGCTCCCCTGGCGCTCAAGCTATAAAGCCTATTGTGCCACACCCTTACTTATTAACTCTCAGCAGTCGACTCCAGACCTCTTGACGAAGCTCAGTATGTCGACCACTGATCGCGTTGTAATCTCCACTCTTTCCATAAAATGGGCACCGAGGGTCTGTTGCCTGAGCCTAGCTAATGCTGAGCACTGGCATAATACATGCAGGGATGTTTATTCATCCCTACCGCATTTCCTGCGGTAGGGATGACTCTCTCGATTCTCGATTCTCGCAATAACCCAAAGGATATTGACTGCTCTTAAGGCTTTATCTGCAACAGCCCTGATGTAAGGGATCCAGGTAATTCTTTTGTCAAGAATTATGCCCAAGTAACTAAGAGTGGGCTGACACTGAATGACCGTTCGATTCATCATGATGGAGATGTCTTGGACCCCCTGCCTGCCTCTAGAGAAAAAGCAAAGCTGCGACTTCGGGATAGAGATAGAAAGGTCCAAAGTCGCAAGCCAGGGAGATAATCGCCCACATGCCAATCTTAAAGATCGGAAGCTTCTTGAATTGTATCCCCGGTGACGTAAAGAAGCAGGTCGTCTGCATACATGGCCACTCTCACTCCGGCCGACAGGTGTTGTTCGAGCCTACGGAGAGCCAAGTTAAAGAGGAGTGGAGAGAGAACTACCCCCCCCCCCTGGGGAACACCAACCCCGCAAGACCTTTGATTGCTTCCATCTGAGGAGAAAAAGAGATTCCGTCTGCTAACCAAGAAAGAAACAAGGTTAAGCAATCTTACCGGAACCCCTAAATCCCGCAACTCATCAATCAGAGGCCCCGGCCGAACAGCAGTGAACGCGCCTTACAAGTCCAATGCCAGCGACAGCGTGTTTTTGCGTCTGCCGAAGCCTATCATGATATCCGAAACAACCAAGGCCGCACAATCCATAGAAGACCTGCTCCTTCTGAAACCAAACTGGAATTAAGGGGCCCAGTTGTTCTGCTCGGCTAAGTATACTAGTCTCCTCTGAATCAATCTCACAAATAACTTGCAAAAAGTTGAAGTGAGAGTTATTGGCCGGAAGCTCTTCCTACCCGGTCTAGGGATGATGTGAACACGGATGTCTCTCCGGGCCTCTGGGAAAGAAAGAAGAGACATGGAACATTGCGTTAAACAGGCCATGCAAAAACCGTAACAATGGGTCCGAAAAGCCCCGTATGATTTCATACGACAGGCCGTCCATGCCAGGGGCAGGCTTGGCCTTGCATTGAGATAACGCCACCTGGAACTCTTCCCAAGAAAAAGGATGATTCATTGGGTCGAGCTCATCGGGGTTCAACATGGGGTCTCCTGTCTGTGGAGGGATGTACGGGCGAATCAACTCCTCCTGAAGGCCTCTGGTGACGGGGGAGTCCGGATCTGTGACCACACCAGTGTGTGGTTCTCCGGCCCTGGAAGCTAGCGCTTTAACCGTCCGTCAAATCCTCGGCTAATCAGTTGCCAAATCCAAGGATTGGCAAAAGGTTCGGAAGGATTGGTGCTTTATTCTCCTCAACCGAGCCTTTACCTCGCTGTCCACCTTCCTATAAGCATCCAATTCCGCATCAGTCTGGTTAGCCAGGAACCTCTTTCTTGCCAGTCTCCTTCTGGATTGGATCACCTCACACTTGGCGTTCCACCAGAATGGCTGTCTAGCCCATACTCCATCCAGAGAGTCAGCTCTATAGGCACCACTCGGCTCTAGGATGTCAAAAACCGCCTTTATAAATTTATCATAAATATTTGCAGGTATGACTCCCTCTGCAAGGTCGGAGCTGAAGGCCAGATTTAGACTTTCCTTTTTCGTGTTAAACAGATCCCAGTCCAACGATTCAATATTAAATCTGTTAGAAGAGGAGCGACAGAGAGATGGAGAGGCATGCAGCCTTACAAAGACCGGCAAATGATCCGAGTGGTAACTATTATCGCCAACCCTGACTATGGAGATAGATGCAAGAGCAGCTGTAGAGAAGACAAGATCGAGGTTATTGGCCAGCCGACCCGTAGCCGGTATAAAAGTGGGCACAGAGTCGTTGGAAGGAATCAAGCCACGGTCAAACACAGCAGGACATAGCTGATTGCCCCGAAAGTTCGAGTTGGAAGAGCCCCACATAAGGGAGTGGTTGTTAAAATCCCCACACATGACCAGAGAGCCCCGATTAGACACATGGTCGATGAAACCCTGCCAGGAATCCCTTGTGGTTCTCGCTTCAGGAGGAACATAAGTGGAAAGGAAGACCACCCTCTCAAGTGACGTGTTTATGGTTATGCCAACGGCCGCCATGTCACTCATCAAAGTACCTGTCAGGTCGATACTGTCAACACAGTAAGCGTCCCTGATCTTGTCCTTGATTATGTAGCCCTTGATTTCGAAAGTCTGCTCTCGAGTAACCCATGACTCAGATATGCAGAGTACATCAAGGTCATTCTGGAATAGCAATGACTCGACTTCCTCCCCTTGGCTACTACACTGCGAGCGTTCTAGTTAGCAAACTAGACAAGTTTAAGCATAACCTCCATATCAAGTCGAATAAGTAGCCACCAAATATATTCACAAACCAGATACCCTATTGGATAAGAAGAGGACAAGACCTGATCAGTAACCAATTCATCAAGGGGTGGGAAACCCGGACTAACATTAACTTACACTTGGGGCATTTATTAGCCTAACACAATCTATAAGAGACAATTTTCAAAACTAGGAAGAAGAAAAAAGTATGACAGGTTTAGTAAACCCAGCAGATCTATTTTAAAACCAAGTTCCATGCATTTTCGAAAGAGGACTGGGCTCAACCAGCCTTGATAGATAGTCCAGAACGCAGATTTCTCTATAAAATAGACAATTATTTAAATCTAGTACAAAAATAGTATAAATGACAGTAAGAATAAGCAGAGAACGATCAAAAGCCCTAGAAAGAAAAAAAAAATTCATGAGATGCTCGAACTGACGCATACCCACGTATAGAAATCTCAACACACTCCTAGCTAATCTAGTGTACAAACTTAACTTCTGACAAGAACAATATGAATAGCTGGAATAACATTACCATATATAACAGTATAAATAAATAATAAACAATCTAAGGCTCATAAATCAATGACGAGGGTAGAGCCATGATAACTAGAATGACCATGGCGCTAGCTCGAAAAATTGGTCAACTATCAACTAGCAGGACTCAAGGCCATAATTAGACTTCAAGTTAGAAATTTAAAACTAACAATTAGCTTTTCCGAGCAATAATTTATTATTAAGAGAGTCGTATGGATAACCATACTGCTGAGTAATTCGTGTAAAGTTTATACATAATTTAAAATAACAAAAACAATTTGAAGCAACTAGCAACAGAGGAGGGTTTAAGTAAGAGTTCCTTCCACTTTTGCTATTCCCCTGCTACTCCAATTGCTCAGGACTAGAAGCAACAAATAGAAGAAGTTTAAAGGACCTAAAAATAAATTCAAAGCAATGACATGATGTGTACTTAACCCTAGATTAACCCAGTGGAACTAAATAAATTTGCACATCAATGGGTATAGGTGCTTAAAATTAAGTCTAGAAGCTATCTCGTTAACTAAGTAACTAGTAAAATTCTTGACAAGGTTTTCTGTAAAGGTATTACAGAAAACTACAGAATTTTACTTTTTTTTTAATTTGGGTGTTTGCCATCATAAAAATACTTTTAATTTCATGCAAATTATTGTACAAAATTACAAATCTTTACAAAAAAATAAAAGATTTCACAAAAGTTTAAATATTGGGAAACTGTACTTAAAATTATGTTGTATATTTTTACCAAGAACTATTGCTATCATAATCAATCACACTGAACAATAGTTCGATTATTAAAAATTGCATACCACGCCATACCACGCTGGAAACACCAGTTCCCGTTATATCACTGAAGTTAAGCAGTGTTGGGCGCGGTTAGTACTTGGATGGGTGACCATTCGAGAATACTACTGCGTTGCTGTTGGCGTCGTGGGTGTGGTGAACCCACACTTGTAGTTATTTACTACAAGAAACTATCCACCTAGAAACACTACCCGAATCGGGTAGTGTTACGCCTACCCCTAGAGGCTCGCCGAAAGGGAAATGGCTTAATGGTATAGCAATGGTATATATAGCATAATAATTGACTTTACAGGACGATTCAATTTTTCAATTTGAAAGCCTCAGTAGTTGAAAAAATGTAAACGTCCAATTGAAACTTTATAAACTATTCTTAATTTAAAAATATTTCAGAAAATTAAACGCTCTTATTCAATTCTAAATCCCATTCAAATATTGTTCCAATCTGAAATATTCCAATTTTAACCCAATTAATTTAGAATTTTTAAATTACGGCATTTTTAAATTTTTAGCAATATTTTACTTTTAATTTAAAACAAGCAATTAGAAATCAAATATTAAAAACTAAAAAATTTCAAACTGAATTATTTGAAATAGAAAGCCTCGAATCGTTAATATTTCAGAGTGTTAAATCAAAACTTTGTACGTTTCAATTTTAATTGTTCTATTTAACAAATTTGTAATATGTAAGTGAAATTATTGAATTTTGATGCATAAATAAAAATTGAACAATTATGCGGCAATTATGCAGCAGACTTGAGAGAAATGAGATTTGGGAAAGTAGAAGAAAGAAGAATTGTAAACATTGCATAGGGGTTTGCATAAAATTCCTTTAACCTTTGTTGAGCATGATATAAACTAAATGCTGAGGAAAAGAGACAAACTGAAAATTGAAAAAACCTTGAGCAAAAGGTAGAATTGGAAACGATTAAACAAAACAAGATGTTGTACTCAAGTGAATTGTGTTTAGTTAGACTCTGAAATTTTAATTAGAGTCAGAATATATAGGGAAAATCACTTCGCAATTTCTAAACAAATTTAAAACATTAGGCTAAAACAGTGGAAACCCACAGTTAGATAGGTCATTTATAACGCAATCACCTGCCAACAGTAAATATTTTAGAGAGGAGGCATAAGATAGCAGAGATTAAAAAAGACAAAAAAACAAAGAGCCTAAGCCAGCACAAAATCGAAACCCTAACAAAATAACAAAGAGGGGAAAAACGAAATAACTCTTAAGTGAGTTCGACTAAATTAAGAATGGGCCATTTATGAGGGCGAGTTCCTCCCATTTATTTCTGGGAGTGCCGATTGATTGGACGAGTTAGTCAGAAAGTTTTGAATTGTGGAGTAGGTGTTACGACTCATTTATAAAAGGGAGGAAGCTGATGCCCTGAGCGGGTCGTCCATGACCTCCAAACGCTCCATGGTAGAGGGTAGAGAGGAAACAATAGGAGGAGCTGGTGATCCAGAAAGTCGGAGAGTAGAGGTCTGACGTGGAGGGCGTTCCGGGGAGCCTCGGCCACCAGAATGAAAACAACCCATTTCAGTTAGGGCTGTTTCAGCCTCCAAGAAACCACAGTCGTTCCAAAAGCGAAACTTCATGACTTCAAACTAGTAAAAAAAAATTCAGCAGAGCCGAGGAGAGGACATGTGACTGCCCACGCAATTAGCACGATGAGCAGGAGTGAGTTTGTTGGGGCATTCCTCCGTCCGATGGGACTCTCCACAAAACTCGCACGTCGGCCTAGAGGTCCTGCACTGGTCAGAACCGTGACGATAACGTTGACAAGTAAAGCATCTCTTGGGGGGAGGAATTACAGGGGTTACATTATAACCGAAGCTAGAAAGAAAGATGACACGTGGGACCCTGGAAGAAGCAAATAAGGATTCCACTCTTTCGTCTCAAGTGCCGTCCATCTTTGTTCTGCGTCTGATGGGCAGGATAGTACCCCTAATTTCTTCCATAGTCCTATTTAGAATGTCAATGGCGGAGTACTTCAGCGGAATACCGTTTACAAATGCCTTCTTGAAAATAAGAGATGGGGGAATAGAGATAGAGTAACCTTGAGCCTTTAGCTCTTGGGAAACGACTAAGGTGTTAGCGTCCTCTCTATTCTCGCAAAAAATTTTGACCCGGTTTTGCCCGTTTCTGTGAACTTGTCTCAGCCTAAAAATGACATCCCTGATTCTATCGGCGAGAGCAAGGGGATCGTATTTCCCAACATTCCTGCCCCGTGAATCACATTCCAGAAAAAGTAAGAAGGGGTGCGGCATTTTGCGGAAATAGGGGAACCGGAGATTCCGGATTAGACCATCTAAAATGGTCCTCAGGGTAGGAGGGAGGATGATCTTCGTCGACCCGGCTCTCATCCCTAATATTGGTCGAATGAAAAAGATTGACCTGCTCTGAGCCCGTACCCAACGAGGAGTGCGCGGGTGAGTTCGGATTTCTGCCCGCATCCGTAGTTAGATTCCCGGGAACCTCGGCATTTTTATTAAGTAGATCGAGGCGACTTACCTAAAAAAAGGCTCAATAAGAATGGATAGCGAATATATAGATTAATGTCTATCCCGCCCGTAAACTAAATTACAGACTAATTTTCGAATGGGCATATCATATCCGCAACAGAGAAAAATGACCAACTCGTCAAACCACATTGGAACGCGTGAGAGAGATGGGGGTAGCAATCATATCTGACAAAAAAATATTTGTTAGGAAACGTTGAAGCGGAGGACTATTAATAGCAAGGGCCGATAAGCACAAATAAGTCAAATCTACAGAGCAATTATATAAATGTACGGAATCAAATTAACACCCTTCATGCACGAAATAAAAATAATAAAGCCGTTAGCAGGATAGGAAAGTGAAAGCAGGATAAATAAGCATGAGGAGACAGGAAGCGGTTGATTGTAGAGATATATAGATGTTATTTGTTTTGCCGACCTCTGCAGGCACGAGATTGGCTGCTGCTATATATGTATGTGTGTCCTTGAAGAGGGCAATTAGCAAACATTGCCTTGAATTTCAAAAAGAAACCGATTTTCGTCTCACACTTCCAGCTGATCGGAAGGGAAAAAGCGGCAAAAAGTACATACCAAAGACATATCGGAGTGATAGAAAAAGATGTTACCTCAGATAGCGTGGATGCTCGAAGAATATCAGTGAACAAATATCGTCAAAGACCTTTGAAATCAGAGGTTATATGGACTTAACACCATCGCGTTCATTGTCACTGATAATTCTTAAATTCTTGTAATAATCCAAACATGTAAATCCAGTTAATCCTTCCAAAACTCAAAATCACGAGCAGTTCCAAAAATGTGTATCAGAGTTGGATCTTTCTTCGAACAGCACAAAAGGATTCAGCGTGATAGTTTTTCACGCATTGATAATTCAAATCACACATGACCAACAGAAAAATACAGAGTAACTACTGAAAACAACCATTCAAGACCAACGCTAGGTACCGAATCCCATGAATCGCCTGCGAAAGATTAACCACTGCATGGGGTGGTGGGGACTGCTTGAGCATAAGTAGGCAGAAAAATTTGAATTCAAAAAACCAGCTTCACACTGTCCTAAACGTACAGACTCGACAACTCGTGAACTCGTTTGACCCCATCAGGTCAATGTCAAGGTCAGTCCAAGGTCCAATCTACAAAATCAGCTTTCTATTCTGCAAAACCTATCTGTTCATACGTTTTTGTGGTCGCTGAATCCAAATTCGGTGTCAGTTGACACCCACCAGGTCACAAGGAAGGTCATTCCAAGGTCAAATCTACAGAATTAGTTTTCTACGAAGTGAACCAATGTCTGGATACCTTCTTGAGGTCACCAAATCCTCTATTGTTTTCATTTGATTAGGTCGAGGTTGAGGCTGAGGTGTAGGCGGATGTTCTTGGCATGTGTGAATATATAAATATAGATATATATATATTCACATGTACTTACAAACACACACACACACACACACATATATATATATATATACGAACGCGTCCTCGGGTTGCGGATAGAGGGTCCCTGTACCAAGGGTTTCTGCTGAATATGGTTACAATAATTAATAAGCAGTCGCGGACAATTGTCCAGGGATGGTCCCGAAGGAATAACTCCTAAGCGAAGGCGTAACAACCGTGCTGAAAGCTGAATGGCACCTGGGTGAGGTGTCTCAGACGGTGACTCTGGGATACCGGGCGACCTCTCAGAGTATCAGCCTTATCCTTGCACGCGGGGCTCTACAAGGATGGACTAACCCTTTTCCCTAGCTGCTCGTGGGAACAACAATGACAACACCAAACATAGTTGTAGGAAGTGCGAGTTGGGGAACCAATCAAGACGGAGTCAATGCGATTGACCGGCGGAATCTCATTACTTTTAAGTGGACGAATCGACTCAGGGACGACCTGCTGGAGTGCTATGATACCAGTATGGCCCCTGAACGAAAAGGTTACATGGCGCGACTGCATGCTCTGTGGTGCGAGAAACACCCGGAGCTCTCGGATTTTTCGCAAAAACGTCTGCGAAACCGTGCCGAGGACCTCCGCAAAAGGGGTTATATAAGCGGAGCGCCTATACAACCGCAGCCAGAACAAGCCGGCAACAGAGAAAGTGAGGCCACACTGAGACCAACCTCGAACAGGCATCCAATAGAGGAAGAACAATGCTTCAAGACCCGGAGAAACATCAACATTCAGGTTTCTCCCAAGCCCAAAGATCTGACTGAACTGGATGATGAGCTTCGTGGAGATTTTTCCGAAGAATCCGACCTCTGTACTATCAATTGTAGTGTGTACAATGCAGCGAGAACTTTGGCAGATGCAACCCGTAAAACAAAACCAACGGTTGATCATAAGACCAAAAGACGAATGCATCAACTTAGCACAAAGATAGGCTGGGCAAGACAGTACGCGTCCCGCATTCAGTGTGTGATTGACTACATAACATCTGGCAGGACTTTCACTGCCAAGGTTCGACAGTTCGCGCGCGAACTGCGGATCCGTCATCACACAATCGACAAGTCAAAGCTACTGACCATCAGGCAGCATATTGTTGACAGAATACGAGTACTATCTAACGCTAGGAGAAGTCTAGAGCGGAGAGAGAGGTGGATCAGAGAAAATCAACAGTTTTCGTCTGACCCATCTGGACTCTTCCAAGACCCTCCAGTTACTGTCGACCATCCGCCCAAACCAGAGGAGGTCGAAGCATTTTGGAGAGAAGTCTACGAAGTCCAACATCCACTTGAAGAAGGCTCAAAGAACATAAATAGCTTCAAGGAGCTGTGCAATGCCCTCATAACAGCTGAGGAGGAATGCCCACCTATCACTACCGAGGAGGTGAAAAACGTATTAAGAGGCATAAAGAACTATTCCGCTCCGGGACCAGATGGTATCAAGACCTTCTGGTGGAAGAAGTTTCCTTCAACCCACCAGCATCTGGCCCGAATTTTCACCTCATATCTAAAGTCGGAAGAGCCTATTTCGAAGTGGTTGGTGGAAGGACGCACAGTACTCCTGCCGAAGATATAATGTATAAAAATGTAAATAAGATGTATAAGATCGTCACAGCTATCCTAAATGACAGGGTTGTTCGGACAATTGGACCTGTATGGCGAGAGATGTATGAACAACGTGGCACAAAGAAAGGCGTAGCAGGATGTCGGGAGAACTTGCTCATCGATAGATGTGTCTGTAAAGACGCATCATCCTATCAGCGATTTCTATCGATGGTCTGGATTGATTACCGGAAAGCTTTCGATTCAACCTCCCATAGACTTATCATCTGTCTGTTGGAAAGCCTAGAGGTTCATCGACACATCGTGAGGTGCATAGAGACATTAATGCCGCTTTGGAAAACCAGATTTACTATCTCATCTGGAAAACATCGTGCGATCACTAACAGTATCACCTTTCAGAGAGGTGTATTTCAGGGCGACACAATGAGCCCTCTCCTCTTTTGCCTCACATTATTGCCACTATCTCTCGCACTTCGCCATTCCAAAGGGTATCTCTGCGGCAAACCTGGAAACCGAAAGCATAAGGTCACTCATGTATTTTACATGGATGATCTTAAGATCTATGCTAGGAATCAAGAGAAACTACATCTAGCTCTGAAAATTGTCAAAGAGTACACTCAAGAGATTGGAATGGAATTCGGGTTAGAGAAATTCGCCAAGGTTAATTTGAAGAAAGGAAAACTTAATGGCAACCCCGAAGATCCTGAGCTCGTTGACAGAAGCGCTATACGACACCTTTCGCTGGAGAGACCTATACATACCTGGGCGTGCCACAGAGCCGCATTCAGGACGTGACATCTATAAAGGATACTCTCCGATGCAGATACAAACGTCTCATCCGGCCGATTTGGTCTTCCGAACTGTCGGCGAGAAATAAAGTATCTGCAACGAACATGCTTGCCGTCCCGGTAGTACTCTATTCATTTGGAGTGGTTCCACGGAAGAAGGACGAGCTCAGATCCCTTGATATCAGGACGCGAAAGGTTTTGCACATGAACAAGAGCATGCACCTTAAGTCTTCTGTTCCGCGACTTAACATCTCACGCCGCCTAGGTGGTCGCGGAATACTGAATCTTGAATGTCTTCACAACAGACTTATTCTGGGTACAGCACATACAGTTGCAAGTGGACAAGACCCTCTTCTTAAAATGGTCAGGAAACACGAAGAAGTGGGAAAAGGGGCGTTTCTGTACAAAGCAACGGAGGAGGCTGCTGAAACACTCGGCCTTGACTTCAATATTAGGGGTGAGCAAAATGCATCAAATCTTATTCATCTTGAATACTCACTCCTGAAGGACCGGATTAAGAAAGCACAGGAGAAAAACTTCCACGAACAGCTCCTCGACAAGAGGATGCACGGCATCTTCCACAGAAATGTGGAAGATCAGTCGATGTCGTATGAGCTAACGTTTGCTTTCCTTAGATCACCCGGATTGAAGTCGGGCACGGAGGGCTTCATTTTGGCATGTCAAGACGGTGTAATTTCCACTCTAGCATACCGTCGCCACATTTTGAGCCAAGACATTCCCGATGATAGCTGCAGAGCGTGTCATGCACACCCCGAGCATCTAGGACACATACTATCTGGTTGTCCAACTCATGCGGGAACGACCTACATCCAAAGGCACAATGCGGCACTTAGAGTGCTTTATTACCATCTCTGTCACTCTTATGGAATTAGCCCAAATACCTTTCGGCTAAACGCTCCTAAAGAAATAGAGTCAATTGTCGAAAATGAGAAGTGCCGCATATACTGGAAATTCATATTCTCGACAATTGTTTCTGTTGCGCACTCTAGGCCTGACATAGTTCTCCTTGACTTCGAGAAACGAACCATGTTCGTTATCGAATTTTCGGCACCAGCTGACAAAAACGTCACAGCCAAGGAGAAAGAAAAGAAAGAGAGGTATAAAGACCTTATAAGGGAGTTGCGACGGTTATACCCGGAATATTCTGTTAAACTCATCGTCTTGATCATCGGCGCTCTTGGAAGTGCCAAGGTTTCACTGTTTAATAGCCTGAAAAGCATCCCTGTGTGTCAACAAAATGCTGAGACACTTGCGGGGAAAATGCAGAAGGCGCTCCTCCTTGGGTCGCTCCGTGTCCTCAGGGTGCACGAGACTTTTGCCGGATCATCGTATTGAGTTCGTCGCTGACTGTAACCACCTATCTGACGGTCGTGAGACGTGGTTACAGCTGAAATTTTTACCGCGATTTCGCTGGGAGCGGGTGCAATTTTTCATATTAGCACCCGCGCCCGGCGAAATCCTGCGGTTGTCCTTATGACAAGCTTTTAACTATATATATACACGCGCGCGCCAGGAACATCTGCCTACATCTCCACCTAATCAAATAAAACCGACAGAGGATTTGGTGACCCCAAGAAGATATCCATACATTGGTTGACTTCGTAGAAAACTAATTCTGTAGATTTGACCTTGGATTGACCTTCATTGTGACCTGATGGGTGTGAACGGACACCGAATTTGGATTCAGCGACCCCAAAAACGTATAAACAGATAGGTTTTGCAGAGTAGAAAGCTGATTTTGTAGATTTGACCTTGGAGTGACCTTGAAATTGACATGATGGGGTCAAACGGATGCCGAATTCGGATTCAGCGACCCCAAAAACATATAGATACTATGGTCTTGTCATTCGGACCTTCCCCACTACTTTTTTTTCGTAGGGCAGTGTGGGCTGTGTAATCGCAGATTCCTCGAAAATCGGGAACTTCTAAGGCCCATAACTCAAAAACTAATCATAGGATCGACTTGGGCCTATTGAGACTTTTGTTCAGCACGCCGAGAAAATCACTTTCTGAATGTTTCAGCCAATTTGACGGACTGACTTTTTCCATTGCTTTTGTGCGGGGTCCTTAGATTAAGCGCATTCAAATACTGTGCACAATAAAACTCTGCACGATGTAAGACTCCGAACAAGCGAGTAAAATGTTTTTCTTTTTTAATTTTCAAAGCTCTACACCGTTAGTTTGAAGACAGCAAAAGCTTTATACGCAATAAATAAAAAACAGCTGGAAAAGAATTTAATTTGAGTAGCGTTCTAAACAAATTATTTAAGGGGTTAGGGTCAGTCAGGATTTTCAAAAAATCCGGTGCGCATGATATCTCCAGAATGGCTCAACCAATCATTACCAAACTTTAACCGGTTATTTTAAACATAATTCTGAAGTACTTGAACGATCGATATTTCAATTTATAATTTTTCTTTTTTTTAACTGAAAAATGAGCGATTTTTTCAAGGAAAATAACAATTTTGTGTTTACACATCCGCCATTTTCTTGAAAATTAAAATTTTGAATTAATTCGACGTTCAAGTAGAAGGGAATATCGTTTTTACTTCCTCATAGAGGAAGCTTTGTAACGGTAACATTTTCCAAAAATTTTAAATTCATTTAATTGAACCTTCCCCAATTTAAAAATGTCTAATACAATATTCTAAGCAATTGTCCGGATGTGCGTGTGCGTGTGTGGATGTGCGGATGTGTGTGTGTGTGGATGTGTTTGTGTGGATTTGTGGATGTCACGCTTTTTTGTGAACACGATAACTTGAAAACGGTCGCAGATAAATTGATGAAATTTGGAGGGCTTATTTTCCCGACTAATATCTTGAAACTGACCGAAGGATTTCTAAAAATATTTGTTGCATTTTTTCTGAGCAGTTAATAATATTTGAAAAATCGGTTTTTTATAGTAAAACTTTTTTCATTGACATAATTCAAAATTGATGCAAGAATATAAAAGATTCCTTGGTTCGAAACGAATCGATTGACCTATAATATTAATATATTTTATCAAAGCGTAGG
>CAKNYM010036546.1:0-27176 GCA_932195095.1 Andricus curvator | reverse complement strand
TTTTATTAAAGAGTAAGGAAGCTATGGTAATGCATAATATTTGAAAAGACGGTTTTTTATAGTAAAACTTTTTTCACTAACATAATTTACAATTGATGCAAGCACGGAAAAGATTCCTTGATTCGAGGAAAATCGATTGATCTATAATATTAATACACTTTATTGAAGATTACGGAAGTTATGCTCATTTATAATATATGAATCATCTGTTTCTAACAGAAAAACTTTTTTCATCGACATAATTCAAAGTTGACGACGCATGAATAGAAAAGATTTTTTTATCATAAATTTTCAAATAGAATAATTCTGACAATTTAAAAAAAAATCATGAAGCTGACAAAGGGATAGGGTGCGACAGAACTTTTCCCTTCCCTTTTCCAGCTCGGAAAATTATCATTTCGAATTCAAAATTTGGTTTGTCTGATTTGTCTTTGTCTTTACAAAAATATGTTGTATTATTTTGTAATTTTGTATTTTTTGTAAATTTCTATTTCTAAATTGATCAAAATGAAGACTTTAGGTTGTCTATTATTGAAAAAAATAACTAATGCTTCCTCTATGAGGAAGCAAATACATTTGCTAACGGGAAGCAAAGTGCTCGTGAAATGAGCACCATATAATTATAAATACAAACAAAGTGGAAAC
This sequence comes from Andricus curvator, assembly GCA_932195095.1. Lineage (NCBI taxonomy): Eukaryota > Metazoa > Arthropoda > Insecta > Hymenoptera > Cynipidae > Andricus > Andricus curvator. The sequence goes on along the minus strand of CAKNYM010036546.1, from coordinate 26,531 downwards.
ACTCGAGATCGAATTCACAGCTATTTAACTAGTCCCGTTGTATTTTTTGTTTCGGATGATCCAGTCATGAGTTACGATGCGCACCGCAAAACACCTTTTTTTTGGACCTCTGGCAGATTAACTATAACTTGCTTGTTTATCGATATTTTTACCTTAAAAAATTACTGTAACTTCTTTTAATATGTATTATTCGTACTGTAGAACATTTGTGAATGAGTAATGAAACCTGTTTTCAAACAAAATTCTTTTAAAAATTCGTTTTTCTCTTGCCTTGCGACTGACCCTAACCCTTCAATAACGTATCATATGTAGGGGTTTCTCGTGTAGAGTGTTATTATATAAAGTTTATTTAAATTTGCAAAATTTAAATTACTATTTTGTGAAAGTTTTACGGTACAGAATTCCACCATGTTGAGCTTAAATATAATACTTTTAGAAGTTATTTCGTTAGACTGATTAGATAATGTAGACGATTTTGAGTCATGTACCAGTTTTTGAGTAATGTAGATATGAAAAAGTTCTAATTTGATTTTTCAGTTTCTTGAATTACGGACATGAGAATATTCTAAATTTTATTTAATTTTTTTTAAATTGTAGATATGAGAAAGAACTAAAATTGATTTTTCATTTTTTCAAGTTTCTAAAGAAAACTTGATTTAGATTTTGAAGAAGTTGTAGAAACGAGATACAATCTCTAAATTTCGGTGTTAAAATTATCACGCCACCTGTAAAATTCATGTTTTTTATTAAAATCATTTAATTTAAAGGAAAATAATGAAGATTTAAAAAAAAAGTTTATTACTTACAGGAGCCTCGGTGGCTCAGACGATAGCGCGTCAGGCTTCCGTGCAGGAGCACTGGCGTTCGATCCCTGAGCCGGTACCAATAGAAATTTTGCTATGTACTTTAACTGGGTTCCGGTGGTTCGGAACCCACCTTAAGCTGTAAGTCCCCTCAGAAGAGGCTGGTTACGTACCAAGGTGCAGGCCCCATGTCGAGGGGACTAGCCTTGGGGGTCGAAGTCGATTTTGAGAAGACTCGAAAATGAGTCAGCGACCTCTTTGCGCTTGAGGCACCTACGCGCGACTCTTGCGCTTGCGGCACCTATGGGGGATTCCTGCGCTTGAGGCACCTACGGGGGAATCTTGCTCGGTGGTCACTGGCCAATTTCGAGTGATGAACACACACACACATGCAATTACATAACACGCCAGGCCAGTACTTCGAATCTGTGCATCTAACTGATGACCTCAGAGGGATCGCTCTGTCCACGCTAGCCTGCTAGAGAGGCTGCCGAATGGCAGAGTGGGTGGCGGCCACTTTGCCACTTACAAAGTAGGACGTCATTTACTGTGCGACAGGTACGCCTGGCACCTGAGAGGTATATACTCAGAACGTTGTAACAACAAAACCCACCGAGATCAAAAAACACTCGGCGAAGGTGGCAGGATGCGGAGTACAGCCTTGAGAATAAACGCAGGTGTTACACAATGGGCTTTATAGCTTGAGCGCCAGGGTTGGGACATCACGGGCCCCCCGCCTACATTACAATTAACTAACTTACTACTTACAGAAATATATCCCGGTGTGTAAAAAGTTGAGTTTTTACATGTTACTTAATTTTAATTAGGAACGGTCTTTGAACACGTGGTGGCTAATGCATAAGGAGGTTTTTATGATATGTTGTTCTAGAAAAGTATATATTTTGCCCGTGAAATTATATGAAATTAAAGAGTTTTTCAGAAGAGGTTTCAAGAAATACATTTTTTTATTAAAGAAAAATCGATTGGAAAATACTTTTTTGGCGGAAACAAGTTTTAGAGAAAAATGAATTTTATGGATTATTGTGGAAATTTAATAGGGGTGAGTTGGGTATGGTGCTGGCGGGGACACAGTGACTATTATAAGTAGCGTCCATGTTTGTTGGTTTTTATATTAATTTTGTGCATGAAATGGCTTCTTTCAGTTTGAAAAATAGTGCTGTAATGCGATTTCTGTTTTAAAATACGTGTCAGAAAAGTATTTATAAAAATAAAGTTTCGACGGAAGCAAATAAAGAAGTATTTTACAGAAATTAAGCACTTGAAGCATTTTCAAAGACTTGAAGTATAAAAAAGTTATCGTTTAATACGTTAAGTATTTTTTTATACTTCTGAAATCATACATTGATCACATGAACGTTCTAAATATATTAAAATTAATTAAATCTTGCAACATAACATACGGGGCACGAAGGCCAAAAAATTTGGTGGAGATGGTAACAGTGCTATAGGTCGGTAATTTGATCGATAATGTAGAAAAATGCAGAGAGCTGAATCTTATAAATCTTATAAATCTTGTTAACCCTAGAGAAAAACAACTGGGCCCACCAACGATTCTCTAACACTGTGAAACTTAACCCAGCGGACACTGTTATATAACTTTGACGTAACAGTTCTACAACAGAAAAGAACAGGTTCTGTAACAGTATTAGAACAAACTTAGACCATGGTCTAAGTAATGTCGTCCCCAAATGGACGTAGCAGTTCTGTAACGCTGTTACAGAACCATGTTCTGTCAGAAATCTGTCACAATTCTGGAACAGCGTTATATGTAAAATAATATTTTTAGAACAATTTAGGAACAGGGTTACAGAGTAACCATGTTCTTTAATAGTGCCCTAACACATACGTTACAGTGTTACGATATGAATTTGTTCTGTAACAATTCTGGAACAGCGTTATATGTCAAAAAATATTTGTAGAATAATTTAGAAACAGGGTTACAGAGTAAGCATGTTCAATGCACCTAGAAAAATTGCACAAGACAGTACTGAAAGGAATTGAAAAATATGAAAATCCGTAGTAAGGATCAATAAAATTGAATCCTTGTCAATGCACGTCAAAAATTACACGAAACGGTACTGAAGGGGATTGAAAAGTTCGAGTATGCAAAAGGAAAAGGAATAGAATGGATCGAGGGGTTAAGAACTCGTGAAGTCAGGTGTACACCTTCGCTGAAGTCACATTTCGTGAAGTCCCTTGAATTCAAATAAATTAAATTTCAAAGCGCTTATTTGAATTAAAATGGAAATTAATTGTTAACAAATATTTTATAATTTTTTATTAATACGTGGCAATTGGGTAGTGAAATAAAAAACTATAATTACATTAACATTTTTTTTATTAGTAACACTATATTTTGAACATTTTTTGTGAAAATTCCTACAGAAATGTGTCGTATTCTATTGTACAGAAAATGTGTACTGCTTAAATTCAATAAAATGGATACGCTAATTGCATAAGGGCAAATCGAAAATCATTGAAAAATTAAAAAACATCCAACAAAGCAAAGTTTAATAATAATAAATAAATCAAAAAAAGGAAATAAAGTTTTTCAACACTCAACTTTTAAGGATAAGTGTTTTAGGATCTTAATTCTGAAACTTACTTAATTTCTGAGCAGAATCGGTCTAAGAGTTATTATCATCATCGCGAAGTCCGCGTAAATTTTAACCAGGTGTCACTGGCTTATTATTGAGGACAATATAGGCACCCACATTAGTAAAACCAAATGTCCTTGCAATTTAGTTTTTCTTTTCGATTTTTAATGTAAATATTTCATTGAGCCGTATTTTAGGAAACCTACTTTTTAGTTTAGAAAATTGTATTTTTAGTTTTTTTTATTTACAGTATGCGTGTCAATGTAATAAAAAGTGAAGGTCTTTTGCTAACTGAGACAAACTTCCGTCACCAAAAGCATCTTTTCCTAACCCAAAAAACCTCTCTCCAACGACAAGTTCTTTAATAACTCAGATACCCTCAATTAATTAGTTTCCACTTTGATGTGCTTTATTTTATAGAAATAAGTTCATTTTTCTTTGTTAATAATTTAAAAATAACAACATAATTTTATTTAATGAAATTATATTCTGATTTTCAAGGTAATAATGGAAAATAAGTATCTTTTTTTAATTAAATAAATCTTATTCTCTAATGTTTATTGTGCCGATGCGCATAGCTTAAATAAAAAAACTAGAAATACAATTTTCGAACTTAAAAAGCAGATTTCCTAAAAGATGGAGAGAATTTTATTTTTTTATTTTTCTTGCAAAATGATTAGATAACTACCTAAATTCAAAATCTACAAGAATATCCACAGTGTAAGGACCTTTGGGTTATATCATGTTAAGACCCACGTTGACTCAGTACTTTTCTTTCAGAAAAGCCCTTCAAACAAAGTTGATAAAATAAATAAATAAAAGTTTTCTAACGCTCAACGTTCAAGGAGACGATTTTAAGAATCTTAATTCTAAAACTGTCTTAATTTGTAATCAGGATCGGTCCAAGAATTATCATTATCGCAAAGCCCGTTTAGGTTTTCACTACGTGTCACTGAGTTTTTGTTAAGGATATTATAGGCCGCTGTCAGTGCCTCGGGTATACCGCTGCTTGATGGAAAGTCATCTGAGATGTCCCTTTGGAGGGCTTCCGTATGAACGCCGTTTACTTCAAGAAACGGTGCGTTTTCGGTAGCCTGGCTTAAGTACTTATCATCCTTGTTGAGGTACTGGAGGTACCTTGAGCTTGAAGGTTCCTTTCCTTCGTGATTTACTTCATCAACCACTTTCCCTAATAGTCCGTTCTCGATTGGTTCTTCTGGGTTATTTTGTAGGCTCCGACGTCATCTTCGACTACTTTTTCATTTCTATTCTATTAAGATGTTAGACTAATAATCAAATTCACGATTTTTATAAACAAATAATTCAAGAAATACGGAACGCTGTAAAAATTTCTATTAAATGATTTTCTCGTTTTGGCTATTCAAGAACAACTTATATACAAAACTGCTAAAGTTGCGTATTTGTTAAATTGATTGTTTATAACAATCTCAAAATTCTCTATTGGCCTAACATCTCAATTGAATATCAATAAAAGTTTGTTTCCAACAAAATTTTATGCAAAAAATAAATTTTTTAACAAAACATCGTTATATGGAGCCATTCATTTATACTACTTGTTATTATAGATAAGAATTATTTATTTTTCTTATATTTATTTGTAAAACATCAATTACGTCACGTGTACCCACCTAAAATTAATTTTTTTTTGATCGGGTTGATACTTGGCTGAATTGTAGTCCTAGTGGACCTATATTAATTCATCAAAACACAGGTCCATTTATCAACCGGTTGTCAGTATAGAGGGGCCTGAAGTTTCCACTTTTCCACGCGTTTCTTCACGTTCACGTTAGTGTAACATCTTTTATAATGATCCGATTGTACTTTTATTATAGTGTTTTGAAAAGCTCTTTTCATGTACTATAAGACTATAATAACGATATATATATATCTTCTGTTTTTTTTTAAACAAAATTGAAATTGATTTTTTGAAGAAAAAAAACATATTTAAAAACTTTTTTTTATTAAAAAAAAATAGTTTTCTTTCAAACTCTTTTAAATCATGGATAATAAAAAGTGGGCCGGAAATTGTTTCTTGTTCAAATTGAGACTTTTACGCTCGAAGGTGCGTAAAAGTCTAAATATGACCTTATTATAGTCTTAAAGTACATGAAAAGAGCTTTCCAAAACACTATTATAAAAGTCCAATCGGATCATCCTAAAAGAAGTTACACTAACGTGAATGTGGGGCAAGTAGTATACCTAGGACAGTTCTGGGACACTACTACGTAGTTCTAGCTGCCACCGACAGATGGCGCTACTGGTCAGTTACCGACAGTCGGTAACTCGGTCGGTAACGGTTCGGTGACAGCTACGTAGTTCCAACTGCCACTGATAGATGGCGCCACTGGTCAGTTCCCAAATTCGACAATTGAACTGTCGGTAAGGCTGACGCAGATTCTTGACTCGGCCAATAAGGATGGTCCCTGTTTTACCGACCGAACCCACAAGCAACTTTTTAAAGGGGGCGCATGTGGGATCAGGGATTTTCCATTTTCTGGAACTTTCTAGAGTTTTGCTTTTCCAGGAGTTTCGATCAAAGTGGATCTATTGCCTCTTAGATTCTTATTCGTTAAACTTTCTAGAACTTTCCAACTGGTCGGTATACAGTGATCGAAATTTCTGGAAAGCTGGAAAGAATTCGTGGTTCGCTGGTGATCTCTGACGATTTTCTATACAACGAAATTTCTAGGTCTGACGTATAACGTGTTGTCTCGATAATTCTAGTTCTACGCACTTCTAGTTCTAGCACTGGCGCTGACAATCATAATAACTACTCACTCGAATGTCTAATACTCGAAATCTAAATTCAACCCAACGACGTTTGGGGAAGTCCAGCGTTGAAAAGAATGACAATGAGCAATATTTTGGATTTTGAAACCAACCCAACCATGACTGAAAATATCCAACGCTGGAAGGAAGCTGAAGTTCGCACACATTTTGAGCAATGCGGAAAGCGCGCGAAATTTGAATCCAACTATCCATAAATTAAATCTAAATTAAATCTAAGTAATACTAACGTCTTTAAAATTAATTCAAGCAGACACGGTTAAATAAATACGCAGTTTTTTTTACCTTTGAATAATTTATTCATTGTTCACAAACTTTTTTCAGTACATAAAATTTACAAATTAAATGACACTTATTGCACATATTTAAATTCGAAAAGGTTATAGGATCCCCCAAAATAACGAAAATAGAGCTTTTTTGTAGCAGCTGCTTCTTCCAACTTCTCAAACGTCTCCTCACACGTAGCATCCTCAAAAATTTTCATGATCCTGCCTGGCAATAAGACTGCATACTGGTTTTCCAACTCAGCCACAATTTTTGTATCATATTTCGTGTGTACTTTACGAATGTTTGGTTTCGTAGGCAAAACTCCATCCATGTGGCCAACTGCATTAATACCTTTGAGGTTCATCTTCTCCAAAGGCATTTTTCACTTTTACTGTTTTAACTTTCACTAGATGACTAGCTCTGCACTGTGCTCGACGATAGACTGAAGCCACTGAAACCTGATGCTCCTTTTATACCCCATTACCCCTACTCTAATTACGTTCTAGAAAGATCGATTGAAGTTTTGTTTAATGTGCGTTACACGCGGAGCTGTTGCCTGCATTTAATTTCTAGAATCATCGATATTGAATGTTGTCTCTAACGGTTTTGCGGGAAACATCAATCAAAAGTTTCAACTTCCACCTATTATGATACATATTTAAAATTCATTGTCTCGAACCTTCCAGAAATTTTGACGTAATCTCTGACGATTTTCTATGAGTCGAAATTTCTAGAAGGTCTGACGTATAACGCGTTTTCTCGATACTTCTAGTTCTAGAGGAATCGACGCAGTTAATTATAACGATTGCTCACTCTAATATCTAACGCGCGAAGAAACGAAATCGTATAACATTTGAAAATGCAACCCAACGATGTGTGTCCCGCGCTGAAATCTGATATCAACCCAACGATGCTTGAATAAAGTCCAACATTGAAAATGCATCCCAACGACGTCTGTGATTGTCCACCGCTGAGAGAAAATGATATTTGGATTTGGAGTTCTACCCAACGATGTTTGTAATATTTAACGCCGGAAATAAAGATACCCAATACAATTTAAAGTGAGCTTAACGAATTCTTTACTAATTCTTAACTAACTGAATGGTTCTAAATAAATCTTCACTCGATGTCAAATTAAATGTTTGGTTTATTCAAGAAAAAAGACTAAGCCTAATTTACAAGAGAAAATCTTAACCTACAATGTGATAAAGGTAAACTTAGTTAAAACATTAATTCACAATGGTTATAAAAGTCTTTGAGCGTTGTGTTGCTCAAGGAAGTATCCTAAGTATTAACGATTTCAGTCATATCTTCATCATCATTGTAATCGGTTGTACTCTCAGCGTAATGCCTGACAGTTGGTTGATCCTGAGGAGTGAAGAACCAGGTCTTGAGAGCCAGAGCATTTCGTACTGCACAACTTGCATTCCAGTATTGAAGGTGGTGATTGCATCTTGTTAAAACTGTGCAGCACAATTTTTTCAATGGAGGGCAGCCCAGATCTTCCACATTATTCACATTTTGCACGTACTGGTCCAACTATTTTTTCTTTTCCAATCCTTTAACATAGACTGCACTAGCGCCACCTAGTGCATCTCGAATTATAAGCCTCACTTCTTCATAGTATGTATTCTTGAAGCCTTTTACGTCCACGATGAACTCCATATCGATGAAAACTGAACTCTACTGCTGAAATCATCTCTATTTTATACCTTTTCTCCCCACCACCACTGACACTACCCCACTTCTGTCATTACCCCCACCACTATTATCTTAAATCAACTTCTTTACACTAAAACTCAGTGGCTGGTACTGAATCATACGGTCATGTATAATTAGACAGTACGCTGCAGTTTCAGCGGGAAAATTGTCTGCAGATTCAAATTCCAAACGAACGTCCACTGAGGTCTGTTTGAGGAACTCATTTTGTTTTGAGCAATCAATGACACTGAGAGGAGCGTATTCTTTGAAATCACTTTTCTTCAACATTGGTTCAGGCTCTTTACCATAGTAGGCTGCCTGAAAGTTTGCATACATCTCATACAGTAGTGAAAACTGAATATGTCTGAAGTCCAGATTTATATTACCATATGGATAGTACTGTGAATTGAGGAATAACTTGACATTGGTTATATTGCAGTGATCGAAGCGATTAGCATATCTGGCTAGCCTATCCTTTCTACCTGTCTGGAAACCCAGTATAATGTAGCGTGGTTTTTCCAACTAAGTTGATGTTTTCACAGTCCATATATGTCTTGAAGTTGTGGGGAGCAGGGGGTATTCATACAATTCCCATGAGCGAAAACTCATAGTTGTGAGAATATCTTTTCCAATCATGTTCAGCAACTGTATCTTTTTCTGATCTGAAACCATTACATATGGTATCATCCACTCTACTTTATGAATCGAGATCTTAAATTGCTCTTCATTTCCTGGCGCTTGTCGTGCTTGAACAACAGCATTTAGGTCATTCCGTGATCTTGTCAGGATAAGTTCATGCTTTGCATTCTCCATAAAATAACTTTGTCCAGGAGCAAGTGAGATGTAGCCCTTTATGGTGCTAGTGAGACCGACATTCTTGCAGCGATCAATCTCAATACCATTGAGTTCATAGCGAACTTCATCAAACAGATAACAGATGACATTGCTTACTAGTGCTGTACTAGCAACAGCTGTAACTCCATCAGGCCTTGTTAGTCTTCCATACACATGCAGTGAACTCTTGCTGGGTAGTATACAAAAATCTTGATGCTGGACAGCAATTCGAATTTCATCACTGTTGTTGAATGATGATGATGCATAAGGCTGATGTGCATGAATTTCATAGTGAGCTATAGACTTATCAAATCTCACTGGTGTTTGAATGTTTAGTATTTCTTCCATTTTTATTGCAACAAAAGGAGATGATAAATATCTTAAATGGACGTTTTAGTTTCTTTTTCCACAAGGTTTGATCTTCAGACCAAGCTGTGTCAGAAAGAGCACGTTCTGAAGTGTTAGCTCCTTGCGTGCTTCTTGAGAACTGGTTTGCATTCGACATGTTGACGCTCTTATATAGACTCCTTTGCGATTGTACACTATATCCATTATGATGATGATTTGACGTGCAGCCGTATTGTTATCACCTCTCCTCGGAAATTCACCAAGTCACCGTCCTGATCAACTATGCGGAGCTGAATTTGCTGTATTGTCTTTACGGTGATTTGAAGGTAAATGACGTGTGACGGTACTTCAACGATCTTATATCCTGGTGGTACAACAGAAAAGAATTCATCAATCGTATGCATTTTGCGATTATTTATGTAAGCTCCAGTGCAATAGAATCGTGAGGTTGCAATTTCACTTTGCGATCACACTTTATCTCGCTGCGCAATGTGTTATTATTTGGCTTGATGTTTATTGTAATTCCATCATTTGCTAGAGCTTTCTGGACATAAATTTCAATGTCCTCAATCTCATAGCTGCCAGTAGGTATGGTCACAACTCGATCACCAACATAGATTTTATTCTTTCCAGTGTCAACGTTAGGAATCGCATTAAATGTGAGCATTTCAACGAGTCCAAGTACATAATTCATATTAGGAGAGACTTCTATTGGTGGAAAATACTCTGACTCTAGCACAGAAGAGTCTCCGGTTATCGTGAGAGTAAATGATTCTTCCATGATGGTGTTCTTCTCTGAACTGACTCTAGTCCGTTCATTACATGCTCTTATATAGACAGTATTTGTCTTTTATATGCAGTTGTCCAGATAGAAATTTTAAGCACAAGTGGCCACATTCAATACTGTCATAGTCCTGATATCTGTCATGATTGTACTTTATCACGCTACGAACTCCTAGGTAATCTACAAAATCCAAAGGTGAACGAAGATTACCGAAACTGTCAAAGTATAGGACATTATCACCGATCTTTCTATAACTTACCCAGTGGGTACCAGGGCCGTGACTATTATCAAGATGTGCAATAGCTGACTCACTTTGGCGGGGTCCCTCTACTGGCAGTTGATTGCGCATAAATACTCCACGAAAATGTGGAATCTTTAGAGCTTTAGCATACTTGAACAGATAGGTATCAGTGAGTGCATGGTGAGCTAGCTTCAATGCAAGTTTTTTGGCACCTGTCTTAGACGAAGTCCCTGTCCTTTTCGGTAAGGTTTCATATGAAGACCTAATCCTTTTCTGTAGGGCATTAGGTGCAAACCTCTCTCTAGAGCAATAGCCTCCATTGACTTGGTATGACGTTAAGCTTCTGCCAGTTGTTGCTTGGCTGGGCTAGCATCGTTTACAGCTTTAGCTACACCTGCTGATCCCTTAGTGAGAGCTCCAAGTGCACTGAGTCCAGCAAAAATTGGAATGAGTGGCAATACACCACCGACTTTCGAAGGAATTGGTAGAACACGTGGATTTTGCACTTTATGTTTATCGCTTACGTTTCTGACAGCTTCCTGTGCACCTCTGATCGCAGACTTATGCTCAACATGTTGGAATACTGACAAGTATGGATTTGTTGTCATTGACAAGGACAGCGATCTCAATAAGGGAAGATACAGAAAAGGTTTTGACTGTTTTATCTCTCTATAAATATATGTCATGTAGTGGAAATGACGTCATTATAAGTTGAGACATCAACACAACAACATGTCAAAGTTTCACAAAGACAAGGAGGTCCTCCGTCAAATTGCTAAAGCTAGTGAGGCGATTCGGCGTAAACATCGAATGTAAAAAATGGATAAAGAAGCCACTGAAAAGATAATGCGTAAAAAGTTCAAGCCAATTGTCATGCCACTGCAGAAACTGGTTGATATATCGAATCCTTCAGTCAAAAAGGAAGTTAAATAAAATGAGCTTGTAAAGAAAAAATTTGAAGAGGATGAGCAGGATGAGCAGGAGGAGGACGACGATAATGCTTCCTTTATAACTGCTGATGCTGAAGGAGAGCAAGATACAACTGTGCTTCAAGAATATGTCATGACTGAGCTTGCTGATAATTACGAGTATTTAACAAACAAGTTTCTCAGGATGCTGCAACAAAATAGGAAGCAGTTTTTGGATATGGTTTATGGTGTGCGTAAACTCAATGATGGTAGCCTAATGATTGGTGACAAACCCATTAGTTTTGAGGGACAATATATCGATGTTGGTGGTAACCAGTATGTCAAAACCGTTAGTCTTCTGGAACTTTTGTTTAAACAAAACCCAGAAGAATCGCACATAAGCACTGTCGATCGAAACAATTATAAGGAAATTTTGATTGCTACAAATGCACACAATAAGCGATACAGCTCCATTGAATCCATTCGCACTAGCAACAATAATAAGTACAAGAAATTTATTTCCAAATTGTTCAACGTATCACGCAGACGATCTTCCAAAGGTGGAGGTTCCCTACCACAGTATATGGTAGCAAGACAAAATGTTAGCACTGACTATGTCTACTGGGACGACCCTGACGAACTAGTTGATCGTCTTTATCTACTCCTAGCGTCTCAAGCGGCAGGCAACCCGAGTCATAACAATGAAATTATATCAATCATTGAGGAACTGCGGGAAGCTGAAATAATATATTAGGAGGGTACTCATAACGCTTTCGTTAGTATCACGATGAGAATCGACGTGTTTGGACGTCACCTGGATCGAACCGCTGCAGGAAGCCGTGGGCGGCCTGTTGTTGGATTCAAAATTACCCCTGACGGCCATTACGACGTAGATGGCAAGAGAGTTTGTAACGTTAGTGAGGCCAAAGAACAACACGGCGCAGTCAATTTGGGACTTGTACAGCGTATTTTACAAAACGAGATACGTACTGTGTATCAAGTCACATCATCTATGCGAGCAGAGATTGACAATAATAGTTTGATGATACGTTTACTCGAAGAATCATTCCACGAATAACTTAAAAATCTGCAGATTGACACCCAACAAGATTGGTCAGTCCGTAACACTGAACTCATTGCCCAGTTGGACGCTCAATTAAACACACTCGAAGATGGACACGGAGAAATTCGGAGTAGTCACAGAACTGAATAAACCTGCTAGAAAGAATTATCCACGTCGTCGTGTGCAAACGCGTGGTATAGACGAGACGTGGCAAACAACCAGAACCGCCACCGCACCTCCATTAGGAGCAAACAACGAGACGAACACCGCCGAGCAGACCATTCCACCTCGCCGTAGGATTCATGAAAAATTCCCTAATATTTGGGAAGAACGCGAAGTAGTGCCAGCATCTACCAAAATCCAGGATCACATGAAAAAATGGAACTGTCATTTTGACGGTAAAAACGTATAAGGATTTTTGGAAAGGCTTCAAGAACTACAAAAAGAATATAGTTTCTCTGATGACCAAATCTTAAGAGGTTTTCCAGAACTTCTAAAAGGAGACGCACAACTTTGGTACCGCAACTACGCGTCCAACATATCCACACTACAAGAACTGGAACAGAGTTTAAGGAAGTTCTACCTCCCTCCTTCCGAGCTGCGACAGTTAGATCAACAGATCTACAATCAGCACCAAGGGACAAACGAGCCCATCAGAAATTTCGTCACCTCTTTGTTGACTCTGACTAGAAGACGCGGAGGCTTCACACCCGAAAAAACTATGGAGACGCTATATTTTAATATGAAGCCCGGACTACGCCTTTACATCCGACTCCCAGACGTCAACACACCGGACGAGCTGATCCAAAGGGTCGAAGAAATAAAAGAAGCACAAGAGCAGCAAGCAAAGGAGACACAAGCTGACAAAAGATCAGTATCAACCTTAACACCGGCTTACGATCCCAGCGAAGCGTGTTGGCGTTGCAAGCAAAGAGGACACTCAAGGAAGCAATGCCAAAACCAACCTCGAAAATTCTGCTCGCAATGCGGAAAGGACGGAATCCTTACGCGATACTGTTCCTGTAAGAACAAGGGAAACGAGAAACGGGCCGGACCCAACTAGGCTCAAGCCCGACCCGATATATTCCACCGACAAAAGAGCCCAGGATTTTCGTTCCCGTCAAGATCGGCAAACTTACAATAAACGCACTAGTGGACCCAGGATCGGTCTGCTTCTACGTCAATAAGACAACAGCTGAGCGCTGTCTATCTCAAGGGTGGAAGCACCAAGAAAACAACACCGTAGCCGTCATGGCCGACGGTACCGAAGCAACACTTGGCGATTGTCTCACTGGACTTCTAGAGTCAATGGAAAAAACCATAGAAGCAGAAGTCTCCGTTTTGCACAACCTCAACCACAAGATGCTTTTAGGAATCGACTTGTTAACTCTTTTAGGTCTCGATGTCCGCATTAACGGAATTAAAGTCTTTCCACCGAAACACTACCGCACAAGGGAAGTCTGCAGCACCGAAGGACCCGTACCGATTACCAACCTAAGACCTAAAGAAAAGACAGTCGCTGAAGAATTCTTGGGGAAACAATTACAACGTTTAACATCAGTCCAGGGCGTTACACCTCTTGCCAAACACCAAATCCACCTAGAGGATCCAACACCTTTAAAGCAGCGCTACCGGCCGAGAAATCCAGCCATACAGGAGATTATTGATAGGGAAGTCTCCGAAATGCTCAACGAAGGAATTATCCAGCCGTCAAGCAGCCCCTGGAGCTCTCCCATCCTGATTACACGCCGCAAGGATGGAAGACCAAGATTCTGCATCGACTTCCGGAGACTTAATCAGGTATCGAAAAAGGACGCCTACCCGATTCCGCAAGTAAATGCCATTCCGGACAAATTACGTGGCGCGAAATACCTTTCTTCAATAGACCTCAAAAACGGATATTGGCACGTTCCACTCACCGAAGACAGCAAACCGTTAACAGCATTCTGCGTACCAGGAAAAGGTCTATTCGAGTTCAACGTCATGCCCTTCGGACTTCATTCTGCACCATCAACTTTCCAACGGCTACTCGATAGAATCATCACTCCAGATATGGCACCGCATGCTTTTGCGTACTCAGACGACCTCGTGGTGTGCTCCAAGACCTTCGACGACCACATCCAAGCCCTACAAATAGTTTTTGACAGGCTCTATGAGGCAAAACTACGACCAAACCCGGACAAATGTAATTTCTTCCGATCAAAACTCAAGTACCTCGGACATGTAGTGGATGAAAATGGACTCCATACCGACCCAGACAAAGTGGCAGCAATCCAGAGCTTAACACCACCAAGAAATCTGAAAGAAGCACGAAGATTCTTAGGACTAATTTCTTGGTACCGCAGGTTCATCAAGGACGTAGCACGGGTAGAAGCACCACTCCATCAGCTTTTAAAAAAGAACGCAAAATGGATTTGGACGGACGACCACCAAAAAGCTTTTGATGAGCTCAAAAGGAGCCTAACATCAGCCCCAATTCTCTCCTGCCCGGATTGGACAAAAGAATTCCTTATTCAAACCGATGCCAGCAGAGAAGGGCTCGGAGCTGTTCTCACTCAAATGGATGAAGATAAAGAACGCATCATCGCCTACGCCAGCCGCGCCGTCAACAAGGCCGAGAGCAACTACTCGGCTACAGAATTAGAATGTCTCGCCGTCAAATGGAGCATCTGGAAGATGAGGGACTACCTCGAGGGATACCACTTTACCGTCCTTACCGATCATTTATCGTTAAAATGGCTAGATAAAATTGACAACCCATCAGGACGCCTAGCGAGATGGGCTATGGAACTTAGCCAATGGGATTTCGAAATCAAATACCGCCGAGGAGACGACAACGTAATCGCCGACACCCTATCAAGGCAACCCCATGAAACTTGCGCTGTCCGCAAAAAGGAGGACCAAGACTGGTACCAAAAGCGTTACAAAGCTGTTACGGACAACCCCGCTGAAAATCCAGGGTATTGCATCCGCAATAACCGTCTCTACCGTCACATACTGCATACTCTGGACTTTAACGACTACGTCCAAGGAGAACAGTGGAAGATCTGCGTACCACGTTGCGATCAGCAAAGAGTGCTTCGAGAAGTGCACGACGATCCGAAAGCCGGACACCTTGGAGTAGCTAAAACTCTCGCTCGCCTTGCCAGGCATCACTATTGGCCAGGAATGTTGAGAATGGGCGCTCAGCACGTCCGAAATTGCGAGAGCTGCCAAAAATTCAAGGCCCAACAACAGGCCCCCGCTGGCACAATGCACGCCACTAATGTCGAAGGACCGTGGGAAATGGTCTCTATCGATCTCATCGGACCATTACCTCGATCCACCGCTGGAAATACTTGGCTCCTGGTCATGCAAGACCGTTTCACCAAGTGGGTAGAAGTCCGCCCCTTAAGAAAGGCAACCAGCCAAGCAATTGCAAACGGCATCAAGGACCAGATCTGCCTTCGTCACGGTAGCCCGATCACCATAATATTGGACAACGGCCGCCAATTCATAGGCAAGAAAGTAAAGGCTCTACTACAGGACCTGCATATTACCCACCGCTTAACACCACCGTATTCACCCCAGTGCAATCCTGTCGAACGAGCAAATAGGGTCATCAAAACCATGATCGCCAAAATATCAAGAAGTCTCAGAAGACATGGGACCATCATCTTCCTGAGCTCCAGTTTGCCTACAACACAGCAACCAGCGCTTCCACTGGATTCTCACTAGCCTACTTAAATTACGGCAGGGAACTACGCACCCCTGGCAGCCTGGCTGATGAAACCGCATTACCCGCCAGAGAGAAACATCAGCACCGCCTTGACAAACTGCAGGCCGCAATCGAACTCGCCCGAAGCCAGATAGCAAGAAGTTTCCAAAAGCAGCAGGGCCACTACAATTTAAGACGGAGAAAATGGGCTCCTGAGATCGGCGACAAGGTACTCAATAAGACTCATCACCTGTCAAATAAAATTGGAAATTTCAATGCCAAAATCGCTGAAAAATTCGAGGGCCCATTCACCGTAACAAAGAAAATCTCAAGCGTGATATTCGACTTGGAAAGCGAGAAGGGAGTTCTGAATCGACACATACACGTGAAGGACCTGATACCCTTCAGGGAGGACCACCAAGCACCCGACAACTAAGACTCGACCTGGACGAGCACCCATCACAAACCAACCGGCCCAACACACCGTTCCTGCCCAGCCCGATCAACCGATTCAGCCCATCAAACGGGCCAAAGCTGATCAGCCCGCCGAGAACACCCAGCCTGAGCCACTTCCGACAGCATCACCCCTAAAGATCCACAACCCGGAGAAAACAGCTGAGCCCGTCATCCCGGCTCCAAGAACACCTTCAATTGTTCCGGAGATCAGCATCGTCGAAAGAACCCACATCCTGGTCACCTTCACCGGACAAGTAACCTTGCAGGTGCCCCTAGGCACACTCCGCTGGAGACGCCGTCACGCAGGTCGACGCTATAGGCTGCGTTTTGCACCCAATGGTGCGGTTCGTTCAGTTAACGTTTCCGTGAGTAGAGCAAAATTTAAATTTTCTGTTTCGCATTTTATAGTACTGTGCCGTATTTTTGCTCATCATACAAACTTCACCGGTTATCGTTCTCTCCTATCATCAAATTTTAATCCCGTGGTTCGTATTTACACACTGTATCGACATCATTTCAACTCACTGACATTTCCGCATTATTTGGTTCCATATTTCCGCTCTGTAAATTTCGCTCTCCGAAATGGGGGGGGGGAGTGTAACGAGAGGTTACACACGTGTGCGTTATCAACGCGCACGTCAACCGTGCTCCCGTCACCTAAACCTAGCGATCCTCTATCCTCTCTCGCTCTCCGTATCAAAAGGCGCACCAATGGTAGTGGGAGTACCGGCAAGAATCTCACGGAGTAGGAGCACCTATACTTGCCATTCTTGAGTTAGTCTCGGATATGAGAATTGCCAATCGACAGGAGCACTTGTGATTGTCAATTCCGAAGGCCGTAGAAATATCAATCAACGGGCGAACCCGTGGTTGCCATTTCGCGCATTACCGACGTTACCGACATTACCGACCTTACAAATGCGTGTACGATTTCTGTAACGAACAGGCGCACTTGTCGTTACAAAAATCCAAACATAAAGGTTAACTGACAGGAGCACCTGTAGTTACCATTTATCACCATTTTCGACTTTACAGACATTTAGCAAAATTCCGTTTGGAAGTACTAGAGAAGGGAGGAATAAATTCGCACCCAACAGGCGCACCTGTGGATGCCAATTTGGCCGACATAAATGCTAATCTATAGGCGCACCTATGATTACCATTTTGCCATAGACTTGCCGGTACATTACCGACATACCGACCGTACCGTATCATTCCCTACCTCAACCTCTCTTTCCACAATTACCGTACCGACGATAGAGGGGAAGATTTAGGGCGCGGATAATTGTAAAACCGATGACTGTCGAGTAGTTACCCGTAACTCTCAAACGTTTTTATCTATAATTTCAGGAACCAGAATAAATATAAGAGGGAACCCGATCCCTTTCTGCCTCCGTTCGGTTCTGCATCACGCTCAATCTGATAGGACCACATTCATCACATACACACGTAAAAGCTGTTACCGCGTTACACTCGACATCTACATTTATTACTGTAATTTACGCTCACGCACATGCACATGCACACACAAACACACACACACGCTCAGGCTCACGCACACACACGCTCACGCACATTAATCACACAAAGTCACTAGGCTACACGTTAGGTTTGTAATTTTTGGTAGGAAATAAATACTTTTGATACCTTTGTTAATTAAAACATCTGTCTTTAATTGTCTCTAAATACCTAACCCTGGCTAGACTGAAGCGTCCGCAGAGACAATTAGTGGGGAGGGGTAAAAGAGATCATCACAACCGTTATAGATATTTTCTCCAAGTACGCCAACTCAGTTCTCGTCCGATCACTGAAGTTAAGCAGCGTTGGGCGCGGTTAGTATTTGAATGGGTGACCATTCGAGAATACTGCGTGCTGTTGGCCCGTCGTGGCTGTGGTGAGCCCACACTTGTAGTTGTTTACTACAAGAAACTATCCACCTAGAAACACTACCTGAATCGGGTAGTGTGACGCCTACTCTGAAAGGGAAATGATTTAATGGTATACTACTACGCCTGGGCGGTTTCTGTTAAAAGTAAGAGTGGACCAGATGTCACTTCAGCAATGCAATCTATACTTATACATGGTCGTGTACCAAAAAACTGACACACCGATGAAGGCAAAGAATTTTGTTATTCACATTTTAAAGAACTCATGCAACTATATGGCATCAATCTCTACTCAATGCATTGTAATCTAAAGGCGTCAATCTGTGAAAGATTTAATCGCACGCTCAAGAATTAGATGTGGCCACAATTTAGCTTAAGATGCAACTATAAGTGGATGGACATTTTGCCTACTCTCATCTCCAAGTACAACAATACCAAACATCGATCAATCGGTATGAAGCCAAAAGATGTCACTACCGAGGATGAAGATGAGCTGATGCAACGCTTAAAAAACTGCGAAATATACCGAGGAGGAGGTGAAAGTTCAAAGTTGGTGACAAAGTTCGAATCAGCAAGTACAAGCACGGTTTTGAGAAAGGATACACTCCCAACTGGACAACAGAGATATTCACTGTGGATCGAGTTATGGTTACGAATCCAGTGACGTACAGGCTGAAAGACTATCAAGAATAACCCGTTGCTGGTGGATTTTATGAGCAAGAACTTCTCAAACTTAAACATCCAGACGTATACCTGGTGGAAAAAGTAATCAAGAAACGTGGTAACAAAATATTCGTAAAGTGGTTATGTTTTGACAGTTCACACAACAGCTGGATAGATAAATCAGATAGGTAATCAACTTTGTGCCATGTTGAATCAACTTTAGTGCAATGTTGAATCAACGTTGAAGCAATGTTGAATCAACGTTGAATGGATGTTGAATCAACGTTGAAGCAATGTTGAACCAACGTTGAATGGATGTTGAATCAACGTTGAATCGATGTTGAACCAATTTTAAACCAACGATGTAGCAATGTTGAACTAACGATCAACCAATGTTGAATCAACGATGAACCAAAGATGAATCGATGTTAAAACAAGGATGAAGAAATGAGTGCTAAACTAACCATTAACTTATGTGTTAAATG
This sequence comes from Andricus curvator, assembly GCA_932195095.1. NCBI lineage: Eukaryota > Metazoa > Arthropoda > Insecta > Hymenoptera > Cynipidae > Andricus > Andricus curvator. The sequence continues at coordinate 6,969 of CAKNYM010036546.1, read as the reverse complement.
TATGCTAATTCTACGCTTATACTAACTAGATGTAAGGTTTTGATAAATAAAAGCAATTTACACACATACGTATTGTCTTTTTTATTCAGTTGAATCATGATAACAACTATTTACAAAATAATTACAATACAAAAACATTTAAAGCACTATTTACAACTAATCTTGCACAAGAAGATCCAAAAGTTCCATATCACTATCGCTAAGGACGTCATCGTCATGATCATCATCGATATCCGTAATTTTTTAATGACCCCACGCAAGAGTATCAGTACTATTTTTCAATAACAATCGCTTATCGTCATAAGGACTCAACGCCATTTTTATTTGCTTAATAGTTTCAACGTTATGAAGTATGGATCTTATTGTATATTGTTTTCTGGATTGTACAATCGAGTTTCTTAGGCACTCAGTATAGTCATTGAAGGTGATTGATTTCTTTACAACAGCTGCTTTCACTCCTTTTGCTTTTTTGACAAAGTCTTCACCGTTTACGCGGATACTGTACCTGTACATCTTGCTCCGCAAGCCAACAAATTCCATAATAATTTGACCTGTACATTCATCTTTCATTAGACCTAAAACTTTCTTGTTGGCTTGCGGCATTCCGAAAACATTGTCTCGAGGATAGTCTGATGTATCGAATTGGCATACATTGTTTTTCATATCGTCTTTCATAACAGCGTAAATTTCATCACACTTTACTTCGTATATCAAACTGTCCGTATCGGTATACAATAGTTTACAATTGTTACCATATTTTTCGCACATGTAGCCGTAGTGGAAGTTATAGATCAGGATTTTAGATACATCAAACACCGTAAGCCCAACATATATTGGTTTATTGAATAGGACTTGAGTTTTCCTCAATTCGATAGCCACTAAATTTTCACTAAATATTGCTCCACCGTGGAAATTTGGTTTGGCTATGAGGGGTTCAGCTCCATATCTGCCCTCCCACTTTCTCATGAGTTTCACATTGACATGTTTTCGTACGTTCTCCATTGTTTTCCCGTAAACTGCATTATTCATCAATTTGAATAGATTCTTTTCGAATTCATTTTTAGCGTTTGTTCTCAGGGTAGTATTCAGATCAATATATTCCTTAAGCCAGGTAGACTGATTAAATTTGAGAACTCTATGAATTTTGACAAGTTTGAGATCATTAGCTAGTGCATGTTTAAGAGCCCGGTAATGGAGAACGTACATTCGTTTCGGTATGAGAGTAGTTAGGAGCTTCTCCTGGCTTGACCCTAGTGGTTTCGAGTGTTCTGGATAGAACGGCAAGTCATTGTGTGCGTCATGGAGTTCGGCTGGATAATCCAAATCTACTTCCAGTATATAGCCAATGGGTGAATCGTCAGGAACATTGAAATCAAAATTTTCCAAATTCTTAACCCACTCGAAACCACCATAAGGGAGTGGTTGTCGTATTGCCCAACCATACAGATTGTTTGCATCAAAATACGTTATGTAGATTTTCTCCCCACTTTCGTTAAAAACTCCCATATACTTACTGTTGGCAATGGCATATCGGTTTTTGCATTGGCTCACTCCACCCTTCTTGCCATTCTCAATCATCAGCAACATATCAACGTCGGTGAGGAGTTCTAATCTTACTTTTCTATATTTGAGCATAGCATCCCAAGTCAAGCCAGGAGTGGTGTAGTAGTGTGCGGGATCAAGATCATAAGCTTTGAGACATAGTTCTCGGAAACTTTCGAAGACATCAGCCAAAAGTAGTACATCTGTCTTCATATACAGTTTTACATATTCACCGAGATTTTTCAGATTGAACGCAGACCATACCTGTTGTGCATGTGCATAGTCCTCATCAGAGATTGCTGAGTCATTCAAAGTACTATAGAATGTTTCTTTTGGCGGCAGCTGACGTTCTTTTAGTTTCTCTCTCGAGTCAAGGTATTCGTAAGGAAGAACACCCTTTCTCGTGAGAAGCTCATTTGTTTCTCTTTCGAGACCAGAAAATACTGTATTTACAATTTTATAACTAGTGAGGTACGACGCTAACTTTTCCAGGGACGAGGCCATGAATCGAATTGAGTCTATGAACCTGAATTTGATTTGAGTTTCCTGAACATACTTTGTAACTTTGTAATTTTCTTTTTTCTTTTCTTTATTCAGTGCAAGAACTTGAACTTTGCCATCAAATTGCGTAGCAACGTCTCGAATGATAAAATGAGCATCGTACCCATTTAAGTTGTGAAACACAACAGGTATGGTCCGCGAATCTTGATATTCTAAGTAACAATATTCGTGCGCTGGACCGCGGTACATACCCGTCAGATGACAATGGTCACGCACTTTTTTCATCGGGGGTTGCAGAGCCTTTCGGCAGATGTGCCAGATTGTGGAATCCATGAAAACTTCCTCTTGCTCTCGAGTCAGTTTCTGCATCGGAACTGTAGATGATAGTATTTCGTTACAAGTGTTCGCAATTTCCAGTAACTCCAGAAAGATATGGAATCATTCTAGCTGCACTTGAGGTAATATCCGATGTAACAAACCTCATGTTTTTGGAACACCTCCGTGTTTGATCTTTTTTCCTGCTCCTCCACGGGTTTTAACAAGGACTCGCAGTCGGCATAAATAATGAAAGGAACTTTCTCTCGATGCTTGAAGTTTTTGAATTCGATAAAATTTTTTTCAGGTTCCGGTAGAACGATTTTGCAGTCATTTAATGTTTTGCAATCTTCACTGTGTACCATTAACTTTCCTTCAGATGAAAAGTAGTGTAGACATCGATCACAAATATATTTCTTTCCATCATGCTTCGATAGTTGTCTGCTGACTAGTCGCGAAAGATCCTTTACCCATACGTAATGGAAATTGAATGATCGAGTCTTGCTATCCTGATAATCTTCTTCATCACTACTCTCTTCGTTAGCATACTCTTCTTCTACTCGGAGAAGGTTCACGTGAATATTCTTCTTTTGCGAAGTAAGATGCAGTGGAACCACTGTAAATTCATTCTTCTTGTTTTTAATCAGACAAAACACGTTCACTGAGATATCATTTTTTTCTTCAAATCTTTTCACGTCCTTCAATGCGACTGGGAAGTTGATTCCAGAAAAGTCGAATACATCTTTGTGTTGTGTATAGCTGGATACACGTGTAACATTTTTTTTTTCCCCATTAACTGGGTATATGGCTGATAGTATAGCCCATTTGAAACACTCGTTGTCATTTATGTTTTGCATATTGATACATGCTTTTCTTTTCTTAATGCATAAAGGAAGTTCGATGTAGGAACTACCCTTCATTGGGTTAAGCTTATTGATATTCACTGAAAGTTTTATAATTGAGTGTAAGGTCCATCCTGAATCTTTTTCCTCAAAATCTTCCATTTCTTGCAGAATCGGCTATCTTACATAGTTTTTAAACCAGAGTTTCATATCTGTAGTATAGTATATTTCTTCGTTTTTGGATTTAAAAGTCTTGTCATCAGATGCTTCCTTACCGATCTTCAGATAGTATGTGAGGAGGACCGCGTTCACTTTTAAAGCCCTGTGTTCCCGCGAGGCCTTGCCCACTTCAATAATAAATAATCGTTCGGCATCATCCAGAAAGGCAAGAACATCTTTGTGGACTAGGTTGGCTACAACACATGTCTTTATTCTACTATCAAACGCTTTATCAACATCAATCCATGTGACTCGATTGCTGATGTCATCATGCTTTAGTGTCTTATTCTACACACCACTTCCTTTTTTAACGAGCAAATCAAAACGAGCCTTAAGACATGCTAATTTTTCAATTATACTCAGGCACTTTCGTTTTTAATTTATTCTTAGTGATGAGGTTTTTCTATGAAGCTCCTTTCGCACAGTCTTCAGGCACATCATGCACTCGTTCCTCCATTTGTTGACTTTATCTAACTGCATGTTTCTAGACGATGATGACGATGAAATCAGGGTTAAAGCTTCCTCGATCATAAGAACAAGCTTTACATACTCGTCGAGCAACATCTTTACACTTGCTGTAAAAGTTATTATTAAAGTTTTTTTCAACTTTCTTTTCTTCAATCCACTTTTTCAGGCACTATTCACTTCACAAATGTTTATTATTAAAGTTTTTCAACTGTCTTTTCTTCTTCTTTCCACTTTTTCAGACACTATTCACTTCACTAATGTTTATTATTTGATTTGTTTTGATCATTATTCACTTTAGATGTTTCGTACACTGACTACGGAAACGGAATGACTGCGCTCCGGTCTAATCCGCCTTTTATTATACGTCACCCCCACTCTAAACACCTCAGTATAAGTTTCTAGATATTTCGATACGGGGAATCTCGAAAGCAATAGCGCCTTCTAGAAACTTCGATCATTCTTTCTCGAATTTAGGTAAAGATGAGATCCAATATCGATACGTCTTGCACCTTATAGAAACTTTGATTTTTCTGGAATATTTTAAGTTTCTAGATATTTCGATACAGGAAATCTCCAAAACAATAACCCTGCCCAGAAACTTCGATGTATAGAAAATCTTCAGATATATCGTTCAGACAGAAATTTCTGGAAGCTTCGAGATTTATTTCGGCGTGGAATTGTGTTACAGAACCCCTGGAATAATACCTCACAGTATTGCATGCTATATAAGTATATTGCGCAGCCATATGTACTGTAAAATACTACTGCGCATCCGTAAGTGTCCTAAAAGTGTACTGCGCATCAGTATATTTGATGTAACTCTACTGCGCAACCATATATACCACCAAAATGTACTGCGCATCAATACGTGTCATAGAGGTCTGGAAGTGTACTGCACAGCGGTATATGTGGTAGAACTCTACTGTGCAGCCATATATACCAATAAACTGTTCTGCGCAATCATGGATATAATAGAAGTCTACTGGACATCCATAAATGCCTTAGAAGTGTGATGCGCAGCGGTATATGTACTGCGAATCCATGTGTATCAAAGAAGTCTACTGTGCATCCGTGAGTGTCATAGAAGTGTACTGCGCAGCGACATACATGGAAGAGCTCAACTGCGCATCCATATATACCACTATACTGTACTGTGCATCCATGTGTATCAAATAAGTCTACTGCACATCCGTGAGTGTCCTAAAAGTGTACTGCGGAGCGGTATGCATGGTAGAGCTCTACTGCGCATCCATATATGTCACAAAACTGTACTACGCATCCATGTGTATCATAGAAGTATACTGTGCATCCATAAGTGCCCTAGAAGTATACTGAGCAGCGAAATATGCGACAGAACTCTACATTGCAGCCATATATACCACCAAACTGTACTGCGCATCCATGTGTATCATAGAAGTCTAATGTGCACCCATAAGTGTCGTAAAAGTGTACTGCGCAGCTTTATGTACCACATAACTCAACTGCGCAGCCCTATTTACATCCGAACGGTAGTACGCATCCGCATGTGTCATATATAGAAGCGTACTCCGGTGAAGCACACCGCTAAATGTTGAATAACTCAACTGCGCGGCCGTATATGTCTTTTTGCAAGACCCACCTCGAAAGTACTCCGTTCCATGTAGCTAAATTATATGCAAAGTGACTCATTCCGGATAACAATGCGGGGCAACGTAGCAACAGCAGCGCTCAGTGTCCAAGCGAACAGCTGATGACAGGTGCGAGGTTGAAGTCGACGTGTTTAGAGTGCAAGTGAAATTTTCCTTCTGATTGTCAAAAGAAGATGGACTTGAATAAAGATTCGAATCAAACTGGTGAAGAGTGTACTCCCCCAGATAGTATATTAGTTATTTTCATATATTTCGATTTATTTAATTAAAATTTCGTATTCTTAGAATTTGTTTTCGTTCCGCTGAGGGTTTCAACGCTTACACCCCCCACCCCCCCACCCCCCCGCAACTGTAAATATTCTTCCTTTGTCTTTCTCTTAGTATAACTTTCTCGGAGGGTTGTTGCAAAACATTGCGTGTGATACACGTGCGCACAGGCAATTGCTGACTCGTGTGATTTCACACTCGTTGGCAATCGCCTATTTTGCGCACTTGTATCACAAATAGCTATTACCTAAATTCGAGAAAGAACGGTCGAACTTTCCAGACGCAGTTATTGCTTTAGAGAATCCGTGAATCGAAATATCTACAAGCCTCGATCGTTGTTTCTTGAATTTAGCTAAAGATTACGCATCCAATATCGGTGGTTCTAGCAACTTGATGCAGGTAGAGCCCTGCGTGCAACGAACCTTGTGGAAACTTCGATGGATATTTCCAGAATGTAAGCATGTGTTTTCCAGCGCCGTTGGCAGTTAGTCTATCGAACCGTTCGAAGCCACCAATGAATCTTTCCTAGCATAATGACTAACAATCCTATGCTGTATCCATACTTCTTTCTTCACGTCTCGAGCCTTCTCGAAAATTCGTTGTATAGAAAATCGTCAGAGATCATCAGCGAACCACGAATTCGTTCCAGCTTTGCAGAAATTTCGATCACTGTTTACCGACCAGTTGGAAAGTTCTAGAAAGTTTAACGAATAAGAATCTAAGAGGCAATAGATCCACTTTGATCGAAACTCCTGGAAAAGCAAAACTCTAGAAAGTTCCAGAACTTGGAAAATCCCTGATTCCACATGCGCCCCCTTTAAAAAGTTGCTTGTGGGTTCGGTCGGTAAAACAGGGACCATCCTTATTGGCCGAGTCAAGAATCTGCGTCAGTCTTGCCGACAGTTCAACTACCGAATTTGGGAACTGATCAGTGGCGCCATCTATCGGCGGCAGTTGGAACTACATAGCTGTCGCCGAACCGTTACCGACTGAGTTACTGACTGTCGGTAACTGATCAGTAGCGCGATCATTCACGTTAGCGTAACTTCTTTTAGAATGATTCGATTGGACTTTTATCACAGTGTTAAGAAAAGCTCTTTTCATGTTCTTTAAGACTATAATAACGATAAATATACTTTTTTTGTATTTTTACATTCTCATCTAGAGAAGGTATTAGATTTGTGTAA
>CAKNYM010036545.1:2704-17731 GCA_932195095.1 Andricus curvator | reverse complement strand
GCTCGATATTTTACTTCTTTTAAAAGTTCTCAGGTACAAAAAAAAATGCATTTAACTGATAAAGTGAGGTCGGCAATATAGGTATTTCGCTGTGTCACATGCCCTTAAGCGTACATTTTCAGTTCAAAGAATTTCAAAATGCAGCTTTGAAGTCCTAAGCAATTAAAAGCGTTCGAAATTGAAACTTATGGATAAAAAACATTTTAAGTTCATCAAATGAAGATTTTTTTTCTATCCACCTAGAAACACTACCCGAATCGGGTAGTGTCACGCCTACCCTGAAAGGGAAATGGCTTAATGGTATATATATATATACTAAATGTAAATATAAATTGATTAATGATTTTTAAAACTGAACTGCAGTTCGAGTATTAAAAATTGAACAATAATTGATTTTACAATAAGATTCTGAATATTTTAAAAATTAAATATTTTTCAGATTTTAACGTAAAAATGGAACTGTTTTAATTTGAAAGCCTTAGTAGTTAAACAAATATAAACGTCCGTTTGAAATAGCCTTCAAGCGTTAAAATTTCTGAATGCTAAATTTAAACCTTGAACGTTACACTGTTGGTTGTTCTATTCCAAAATTTAGAGCATTGCAAGTGATACAGCTGATTTATATGTTTAACCAGCAATCTTTTTATTGTTCAATTTATAAAAATGTTAAATTCAAAATGTTTCAGTTTAACGGCATTTAGTTTAAAATTGTTAAAAGCTTCCATTTTATACGTGTAAATTACTGAGCGTTCGAATTAAATTTTTTTTCAGTTTCAATTTTAAAAGTTTGAAATTCGAAAGAGTTCCACTTTGATTGTTTTAATTTCCTGTTAAGTTTCAACTACTTCGAATGAAGCAAATTTTCAGCGTTAAGAATTCGATTTTGTTAATTTCAATGGCCGTGGACATTTTTCGCGAACGGGGAGAAATCATGAAATGACCGGGAATTTTTTCCTCAATTATAAATCAAATTTTCTTGACATTCTCGATGGAAAAGCTGACCTTCTTTTCTGTGGCAGAAAGTAGCCTTCGTTCTTTCAACACGTGGGGGTTTCGTAGTGCTAAAACTGGTTATGTGTTTTGGAGGTTACAGAAAATCATTGAATTAAGATTTTTCAATTCTGAAAAATGGATTCATCTGCTAGCGGTAAGTACTATTTGAATAAAAATTGAATCAAATTGAGCAAACGTTTAGAGTCAAGTTGAGTTGCTCCGCGTTGCTCGACTTCTGGACCCATCAGATCTTGTAAGGTATATTACAAATTAATGGCATCAAAAATAATCCGCTACCCATACGTGCCCATGCGATTTTTTTCAAATTTTTGTATGTGTATGTGTATAATAAATAAAAATAAAATAATAAATAAACTTTTTGTATAATGTGTATGTGTGGTGTTTCAAGAAAATGTAGTGTTGCATTTCTATGAACTGTGAATTGAATTTATTATTGAAAAATATTTTAAATTTCAAAATTATGAACATCTAATATAATAATAATATTAATAATAAGGCCTCAGATATAATATAATACGAATAATAAAATAAAAAAATAATATATATATATATATATATATATATATATAAAATAAATATATAACAATATAATACGAAGGCGTCAGATAATAGACGGGAACCACCTCCCTAGAAGAACCATCAACCGAATAAGATCTGAGGTTGAGAATGCATCCGCCAGTAATTCAGGGTACACAGGCCAAAAATAGGATCAAGTGGGCGCTGGTAATGAATGGAGACGTGATCAGATGTCACTCTGACGCTAGAGATATCAGTTTTAATATTTCTGACTTTAATCAATGTGGGCGTGTGGCAAGCCCAGCGGGACAAGTGGAAGCAAAAAAAGTACCCTTTCTATGACAATGGGGACGGCGATTTGTCAAGCTCAGCTTAGAGGGCAGCACCGTAAGTGGAGATATACCTTGCACGCAGGCACAAGGCATTATCTACAGTTTCCTTAGTTTTTTGTTATTTGGAAAGCGATTTGCTTCTTTATTTTTACACCCAATTGCCGCATGCACACCTGGCATTTCGAAAATAGTGTTTTAAGCTAACACTTCAACGCTGCGCTAGGAAGGACTGATATAATTCGAATAGCAGACTTTACCACCGTTGGAACCGTCATCTTGTGTATCTCCACGCGCACTAGCGACCCTAGTGGCCACAAGTGTCAGTCGCCGTCCCCATAGTAATTCCAGAAGAAATCCAAATTCCCGAAACATGTGTGGTTGAACGAAGCAGGGCCGTCTCAACGTCTTCAAGATGCATTTACAGAGCGGGTCCTCAGAAAATCGAAACCCAATTGCGAATATTAACCCGATTAAGAATATTTTTGATAGAAAAATATTAAAAAAATATATTTCTTCTAAAACTCCTACAATCCTGGATATATTTTAAACTGACTCCAATTTTTTTGAGAAATCCAGATTATTTTGTAAAGTTTTATAAATCTTCATGAATATTCATGGAAGCTTAATTTTTAAAAATGAAAATTATTATAAATTTTCCCAAGAATCTATACAACATTTTTACATTGTTTTGAAACCTTCAAAAATTCTTAAGAAACTTGTAACAAAATCTATATTTCGTTCTACATTGTGGGAAACCTTTTCAAAACTAAACTATTTTCAAAATATTTTCAGAACTTCTAAATATCTTTTTACATAATTTGAATGTTTCCTGCAAATTAAAAGTAATTGCCTTTACATTTTCTAGATTATATTTCGACAATTTGGAAAATATTTTTTAAAAATTATTTTAGTTTCCCCATGAATCTGCAGAAAATTTTCTTATTCTAGTTAAACCTATAAAAAGTCTCGAAAAGCTTCCAAATTGTATTTTGAAATCTGAAAAAATTTATAATTTGTTGAGAATGTTTTGAATGATTTCCAAACTGTAAATAATTTTGCAATTTTTTCAGTACTTGTGAATAAATTAAATTAAATTATTTAATAAATAATGAAATAAAAAATAAACTTTTTTTATTAATTGAAGGGTCACACTGCATACGGGCGTAAGTTCAAAAACTCGAATTTTACAGGAGAAACAAAAAACTGTCGAACTTTCACGCAATTAATTTTAAACAAAAAAATGCGAAAACCGTTCGAGGTATTGTTAGGCTTTATCGATCCGTGAAACTAACATCCTGAAAGAAGCATTCATCTCCGAGAAAACCTTTGTCAAATGAACGGCACGTCCCCAAAAAATCTGATTTTGATACATAAAGAGTTCCATAACTTTTTTATTTTCAAATTTAAAAAAAAAAGAAGAAAGTACCTTCGAGCTATTGGTTATCTCTATTGAATCGCGAAAAGAGCGCTTCAAACAAAAAAAACCATGTGCGAAAAAGCCGTTGTAAAATAGCGGCGCATCCTAAAAAATTCAAATTTTGACACCTAAAATTTGCGTAACTGTTTTATTTTTGCATTTAGAAAAAAAAACAAGAGAGTTCTTTCGAGCTATTACTTAACTCTATCAAACCGCGAAAGGAACATCTTAAAAGAAGGAGTCACATCCGAGAAAACCCCTTATCAATGGTGTGGTGCGTCCCCAAAAACGAAAATGCGGACACACAAAGAGTTGCATAACTTTTTTATTTTTTGAAGTAAAAAAAAAAAGTTCTTTTGAGCTATTACTTAGCTCTATTGAATGGTGAAAAGAACAGGCAAAAAGATGAAATTACTTTATAACAAAAAAAACCAAACGTGGATTTTGACCCACTCCTAAATCGAACTGGATCATAATTTTTTACAGAATTATGAGTTAGGTTAAAAATATTATTTTAGGCCAATAAAACGCATTTCCGAAATTTGGCACTTACGCCCGTATGCAGTGTGGCCCTTCAATTAATAAAGTTAATACTATTCATCTCATATGATTAATAGAAGATATTCCTATAATTAATTTAATAGAATTTAATGAATAAAGTAAACTAATTCTTATTATTGGAAATATCTTTTAGAATGATTCGAATTGTTCCTAAAATTAAAAATATATTATAGGAGTTTTAGAAGAAATTTTTATTTTTAAAAAATTTTTCTTTCGAGACGGCCCTGCTTCGTTCAACCACATCTGTTTCGGGAATTTGTCTTGCTTCTGGAATTACTATTGTCATAGCCAACGGCCATGCCACTCTGAAAAAACCAGTTCTCGTCAGATAACTGAAGTTAAGCAGCGTTGGGCGCGGTTAGATCTTGGATGGGTGACCATTCGAGAATGCTGTGTGCTGTTGGCATATTATGGGTGTGGTGAGCCCAAATTTTTGGTTATTTATAAGTACAAGAAAACTATCCAGAAATTCAAAAATATATATCTAGCGTAAGAGTGATTTTATCATAAATTTAATTCTTGCGCTGCAATCGCATGACAAAACTGCACATTTGGAGCCATCAAACGGCTTCCTACCTTCATTCGTTCTCAAGATTAAGTTTTAGTAAATAAATCACTTTAAAAGTAAACTATTGAATATTTCAGCATTTTTCAAAATGCATTGCATTCAGGAATGTTCAAAGAATATCTGTGAATTTTTTCGGATTTTTCCTAACGGCGCCCTCCTTCTCGGAACAGGTCAAAGTGGACCCTTGAAAAAAGAGGTCGAAAAAACCTGTTTTTTTTTGCCCTCTAACTATTGAAAACAATTTTTAGTATAAAAGTGAACATATCGCTGTATTCGAAAGACTTTAAGCTTTCAGATGCTTTTTATTAGACATTTCAGAGATTTTTTTTGTGCGAGTTGCAATCAAAAAAAGTGAGGGGCCTCGACATTTGGACCTGACTCTAGAAGCACCTGTAGCGCACCCCGCATATGCGGTGGAAGAGCAGGTTCATATACCCGTGACACGAGACGCTATGGACGAGCGAGGGCCGGATCTGGTGGATGTTGCAGGGCGACTGTCTCATGGTCGACAGTCGTTAGGCTTGCAGCCGCCGGAGCCTGCCTCTGATTCTGCTGAACTCATTGAAGAGCTCAATGAGGAAAGCCTGCGTCTCATGGTGTGCTTCACTGATGCCGTCCTAAAGTTCGCAGATCAAGAACCATCAATAAGAAACGGTCTGCCGAAATTTATAGTCAATAAGGACCTTCTTCGGTTAGTTGGCGGCTTGTACACTGAGATACTGCCTCTGTTCTTGCAGTAGGATATGAGCTTGCTGCAGGTGCAGACTCTTACATATTGCGCTGCGGTCGCGTGTGCCAGGATGGTAGGCATAAAACTCAAAGTCCGGGCTACTAACAACTATGCCCCAAGAAAGGTGTCAGACCCTCCATGGAAGTTTCGACTTTAAGGCGAGATTAGTAAAATAATAGCAATACTGGGACGGTTGTACCAATTTCGAAAGGGCAATCGGTCTCAGAGACTGACTCGCCACGTGGAGAATATCCTTCGCCCTCATAACATCAGTTCAAGAACATCTACGAACCTGGACGAAATGATTAACTATCTTAAACAGAGGCTCATGGTCCTGTCAGCGCGACTGCGACTATTCAAGAGAGCGAGCGCAAGAAGGAATGACAATATGACTTTTTTGGCAGACGAAAAACGTTTCTATCGTGCACTTGCAAATGGCAAAAATCGCACGGTTGCCTGGGATAAATAATCTATCCATCTCACAGGGGTAGTGCGTGTAACGGGGGACACGGATTTTAATCATCTTTTGTGAGCGAAGAAAGCTTGATTTGAGATGAAAAAAGCTCAAACCGTTTGCTTAGATAGAAAGCGGTTTACGAGAAAAAGGGATTGAAAGAAATCGGCGCAGAATGACTATCGGTCGAATTGTGATATGCATGAAAAATAAATTAAAAGTACCTGAAAATATAAAAGCGGAAGTTGGGTTACAAGTATTGAGGTTTAAAATAAAGAATGCAATATTAGGTCCAGATAATTTATGTAATTATTAAAAACATGTATAAAAATATCGCTTGATAATTAAATACGGCAAAAACATGTAATACAAAATGTTCAAATACCTAAAAACGCTATTCGTTATCATCGCCGTCTTCGGAAACAGATTTGATGCAAATTTTAGGATGATAATCATCGTAAAAACATATAAAACATAGGTATTCCGCAGTACGAGGACGCGAACGCCCTGGTACTAACTTTTATATTTTTAGGCACTTTTTGTTTATTTTTCAATACAATAATTTTTCTGTTTTTAAAATATGTTTATTGTAGTATTTATTATAGTTTTTATAATATTCATGCGTACTTATGGTTAAACGATTGAAAAAAAAGGATCAGAAACAAACAAAAATTTGAAAACAGTACGAGGTCACGAACGCATGACGGCAGACTCTTTAGGCTAGTGCCTAGACCGTTACTCTATCGCTCCACAATTCGACTGATAATCATTCCGCGCGGATTTATTTCAACCCTTTGTTCTCGTAAACCGTTTTGTGTCTAAGCAAACGGTTTTGTGCTTTTTTCATCTCACATTAAGCCCTCCTCGCTCACAAAAGATGATTAAAATCCGTGTCCCACTTTACGCGCACTCCCCTTGTCAGCTTCCGATGTAACTCGTATCCTAAGGAGGTCTTAGAACTGGAAAGCGCTGGGTGTGGATGGGGTGCACAGCTTCTGGTACAAATATCTAGAGGTTCTGCACCCCGCCCTTGCTGGAGCCCTTCAAAAAATCTTGGAGAACCCATATCACTTGCCCTGTTTTATGCCGGAGTGCGTAACGTATATGATACCCAAGAAGGTAGATGCTGGTAGTCCTAGAGATTACTGACCAATCACCTGCCTCTCGACCCTCTATAAGTGCTTCTCGGCTATAATTTCTGACTTCGTCTATAAATATTGTGAGGAGAACAACGTCCTTTCCGAAGGACAAAAAGGTTGCTGTCGAGGCTCCCGTGGTTGCAAGGACCAAGTCACGATTGACAGTGTGGTTGTGTTGCATGCGAAACACCACCAACGCAATTTGCACATGGCCTACATTGACTACCAACAGGCGTTTCCCTCAGTACCCCACGATTATTCACTTGAGGTCCTTAAGACATAAGATCTGTCCTCGCGTCATCCAATTTCTGGATCATGCTATGAACAAATGGTGCACAAGGATTAAGTCTTTTAGTCGTGGGGTGATGCTGGATACCCGGTCCTTGCTCATTAAACGAGGAATCTTCCAAGGTGATTTATTCAGCGCACTATGGTTTTGCTTAGCCTTGAATCCACTAAGTTGGATACTCAACAACACGTCCTATGGGTTCGAAATTGAGGTGGGCGTGGATGAGTACATGGACGTCATAAAGGCTTATGCAAGCTCAGAGTCGAAACTGAACAGCCTACTTAACATCTTGCTGCAGTTCTCCTATGACCTCAGGATGTCTCTGGGCTTGGACAAATGTAGAAAGCTGCATTTGTCCGTGGAGAGATAAATGCTTCACTGATACTGGACGAACGCACTCTGTTTGAGGCGATGACTGATGGAGAATCGTACAGTTACCTTCGCATATTGCAGGCGAGGGTCCGCTCCACTCTGCAATTGAAAAGGCGCTTGAGACTGCTTTTTTGGGTCGCCTTAGTCTGAATTTGGCGTCTGGCCCCAGTGCGAACAACATCACAAATGCAATTAACACCTATAGCATTCCTCTCCTAACATACTCCTTTGGTTTGGTCACCTGGTCCATGACTGACTTCGAGAGGCTTAACAGAATCATCCACGTGAAAATGTCTGAGCACCGACTGCACCATGAAAGGACAGCTGCAGAGAGAATAGTTCTGCTATGCAACCTTGTAGGCAGAGGGATCTTGGATGTTCGTTGATTGTGTGACTCAAGGTACGCAATTGCGCGAATATTTCCAAAATAGGACTAACATCTCACTTCACGGCTGTATCTGTAGAGTTGACCTGTATACCCCTTCAAAACTTGCAGCTGGTGATTTCCAGAACATCGGACAACTCAACGTTGAACAGCTAGCTGCTCAATGGCGAGGTAAACAGCTGCACAAGCAACACCCCCACAGATTAGATTTCGCTTTTGTGGATAGTGATGCTTCAAATCTTTGGTTAAGGCGGGGAGAACTCTTTCCGGAGACGAAAATATTTGTCATTGCCATCCAGACAGGGTAATCAAGACGAAAAATTACCAAAAACACATCCTTAGTATGGCGGCAGTTATTGACAGATGCCGCCTTTGTGTAGATCCCAATGAGAACATCGAGCAAATCATTGATGACTGTACGATGCTTGCCTCACAAGAATACACGCGCAGACATAATGATGTTGCTGGGATCATTCACCAACAAATTGCCCTGAACACTGGCTTACTAGAGAGATTTGAGCTTTACTACAAATATGGTCCATTTAAAGTACTAGAGAACTAACTATCTCCTTTACTGGGACAGGACTATTCTGACTAACCACCTAGTCCGACAAAATCGTCCAGATGTCCTCTGTATAGATAAATGTGCTCAACACGTGAAAATAATAGACATAACCGTTTCCCTTAACAATAACATTAGGCTCCGATACACTGAGAAGATCCAGAAATATTAAGAGCTGAAGCAGGAGTTCCTGACCGTGTGAAAAGTGAACAAGGTCACCATTCACCCGCACGTGATCTCCACTGGGAACGTTCATGCGAGATGCGTGCAAATCTTGGAAGAGCTGGGAGCTGGAAATTCGCTACATCTAATTCAGAAGGCAGTATTGTTGAACACGTGCTGCATCGTTGAGAATTGCGACCTGCAGCTTCATCCTTCCGCGAAAATCCATTCCTGAATCCCTGTGCGGTTGCCATAGTGCAGTGGACCGCGTCGAGTTTTGCTGGTGCGCCTCCACTCACTATAACTCAAAAATGCGTTCCAAAGTGCGCCGCGTTCGCGTTTGCGTTCGAGCATGCATGGGCCTTAAGATCCAGGCGACCAATATGCTGTTCGTTCCTATACTGCTCGACACGTTCGGTGCAGTAAAATGGATCGTTGATGAGTTGAAGCAACTTGACCGAAGCACACGCAAGATGATGACAATCCATCGAAGTCATCATCCTAGATCTTCCGTACCTCGAATATACCTCCCTCGAGATAAAGGGGGTAGAGGCTTGCTGAGCTTAGAGTCTCTTCATCGCAGAACGGTGCTGGTTACAGCGTGCTCAGTTCTAAATAGCACAGATTCTCTTATGCGACTCTTACATCAACATGAAGTCGTCAATGCTGCGGCGTTTCTATACCGTGCCGCGGATAGGGCCGCAGAGGAGCTTGGCCTCCCATTTGATTCCAGCGACACTACACATGGCCTAGCATCACTAACACCTTGGGTGCTCAAAAGCCGTGTACAGGAAGCAGAACATATGCTTCTACTAAGAGAGCATGCTGACAAGCCCCTTCATGGTAAATTCTACGGCGTTATACATAGAGAAGAGCTCTCGATGGGTCTGTCCAACATGTTTCTCAAGTCTGCTGGATTAAAATCGGAGACTGAGTGATTTCTTTTTGCCTGTGAAGACGGCGTTATAGGCACCTTAGTTTACAGCGAGCGCATAATGAATATACCTGTAGGTGATACCAACTGTCGAGCGTGCAAGCAAGAGCCAGAAATACTTGGACATGTTCTCAGTGGATGCTCAAAATATGCACGCTACGGGTACATAGAGAGACACAATGCGGCTCTGAAAGTGTTATATTACCACCTTAGGCACTTCTATGGTGTTGATCTATTGCCGTCTTGCCATACGCCCAGGGGGAACTCGAGTCCGTTGTCGAGAATGATCAGTGTAAGATCTACTGGAATTTCTCATTCTCCACCACTCAACGTATCAGTGCTACGAAGCCTGATATTGTCCTCCAAGATCTGAAGAACAAGATCATTTACGTGATTGAATTCTCGGCACCAGCCGATGGTAATATCACGGCAAAGGAGGAAGAAAAACGGGCGAAATATCAAGCACTTCTTTTCGAGCTAAGCAGGCTGTACCAAGGCTACAAAGTCCATCTTGTGGTTCTCATAATCGGCTGTCTTGGAGGTATGAAAGCTTCATTTATTAGCCAACTCAACAACATTACGGCTTGTCAGCGTCAGGCTCATTCCATCGCGAACCTGATGCAAAAGGCTGTTCTTCTGGGATCACTTCATCTGGTTCGTCAACACTGTTCCTCATAACATTGTACAAACATTGATAGCTCTAAAACAAGTATCCAGAGGTGAAACCTTCATCTCCAACTGTCCCGTCTGCCGCGTAAGGTCATCCGCGGCTAGAAACCTGACTCCAAGGAACAGTGTTGCCCGATGTTATCTCGCGTAAGTTTCCCGCTCTGGCTTACCTTCTAGGACTAAAGGAGGAGGAGCGGATGACGTACACGTTCCTGTTGCATCGGGATTGGTTGCTTTAAGGAACCAAGATCGTAGCTTCCGGAGCCTACAACTTCTCACATAAGAATAATAATGTATATTGTTATAATCATTCAGGATCTGCAGTGGATATTGAAGAAGGATGTGCACCGGTCCTGGGTTTGACAAGAAAAGAAATCTCTTTTATAATAAAGAACAATTTAAATAAGAGTGCAGCTGTAATCTATAAAGATGTAGAAAAATACATGCCTGATCAATATTTATTTTATCAGACAAGACGAAGTCCAGAATACAAAGATTGGCTCATGAAATGCAGGAAAAATTGCACCAAGTGAAGATTCTTTGAAACTTTCCGTAAATGGGTCGATGTCTTCTTACCCTTTGAAGAAATTGAAGAAAAACAGGACTTGAGTGTAACAATGGGAGCGACCACGGGTAGACCCAGCTTAGAGTTTGCAACATCTAGTTATCGGACGAAACGAAGGCGGACTGAGAGCTTAAGGGATCAGTCTACTTTGTCAACTTCGAAAAATCGATTTTTTTTTTATGGTAGCCATAATTTCTTCAAAACCAGTCAACCGATCCTTATGAAATTTTAGCCTAATATTCTACACATGAATAGTTTTAGCATGACCTACGACCTCGTTAAAATTTTGATTTTTACTATTTTTTGCATGCCAAAAACAGTGAAAAATACCTCCTTTTTTTTGTTGTTTGCTTTTTTGTCCACCATTTTGTTATTTACTGATAAATATTAATATGCATATGTCATGCCAAAGCCATAGTCATACTGAATCTGAAACTCTTTTTTCGATAAGCCGTTATCAAGTTATCATGGCTACCGTCGACCTACCTACTTTTTGAGGAGTTAAGTTCAGCTGCAATATTTTCTTTACATCTCTTTTACCGTTACAGCTTATATCAGTTGATGAAATAACAAATGGAAATCCATGAAAATACTGAAGCAACAATGACTGCGGTTGATAATATTAAAGAGCAAGTTGATAAGCTTGTCCCTTTCGAAAAAATTGTAGGTGGGAAAGAAATTTCCTTTTCTTATCAACTTGCTTTGACCATGCTAAACGAAAAAGTGTGTAATGGAATCATGGGTACTGATTCTACGTAACATTGTTATTTATGCGAACCAAACTCTAAAAACTAACAAAATCGATGAAATTCTGCAAAACAAGGGTGATGAAAATTTAAAATGCGGATTGTCCACATTGCATGCCTAGATTAGATGTTTCGAGTGTTGTCTGTATGTATCATATAAACTAGATGTAAAAAAATGGCAAGCACGCGGTAGTGAAGGTAAAGAAAATGTTGAGATGTGTAAAAAAAACATACAAAAAGGTTTTCGTATGCAGTGGGTTCTAATAATCGATCAACCGAAACCTGGATTTGGTAGCACAAAAGATGGGAACACTGCTCGACGTTTTTTTGAAAATGCAGATATTTCTGCTTTTATAACAGGATTTGATGAGAATTTGATCAAGAGATTCCACGTTATCTTGCAGGCGATTTCAAGTTGTTATGATATTAATTTAATTGGCTTTCGAGATTACGCTTTGCAGCCAGCTCGCGACAAATTTCAGTAGATGCGCAAGAATCATGTAATAAATACAGTCAACTTCCTTTTATTCTACTGGCCTTGAAACTTACACGTCCGGTTATTCTAGGGCTGGAGGGGCCCCCACCTCTACCGCGAGTAGGCAGGTTATTTTTATCAAGCGACGTTCATTGGCTGCCCCGTTCTTGTATCGATGCGCTTGCGCTAAGTAACTTTTTCAACTGCGCGTGTGCCGAAAACCGCGGTCGATTTGAAATCAATAAATACCATCAATAATAATATGCCGATAAATACACCCGGCATTCCTAAAAATGCTGGCCCACGCAGTTTCTCAGCTCAACGGGCGAGAGACAGTTGCGACTCTCGCCTCAGAAGGGCCGCTGTATGCGCGAATTCTTGGTCCAGTATATTGCGCAATAAGATGCATTCCAAGTGGAAACGGTTCAGACGGTCCCGACTTATTGCGCAGTTTGAAAAAATCTCGATCCCTTAGCATTTGAGTGTTTTTCAAGTGTCTTTCAAGTCTTTTTGTTGAAGTACCACAATTTGCTAACTAAAACTCAATATAATAGAATCAAAAAACGACGCAAATATTTCGCGGACTAGACTAGTGAGTGTTGTAGCATGATATCAGGTCATGGAAGGATGAGTGGAAATGTGAGGAAGGTTAGCATCGGAGTGACATAGGAGTGCAGACAAATTTTTGGAGAAAGTTTTCTAAACGTTAAAGTAAGTTATAAAGATCTGAATATTAATAGTTTTCAAGTGTATAATGCTAAAATAGGTGGAAATGTCAGTCGTCAGGAAGGTGAGGACATGGCACTGCAACTGCATACGACTTTTTGGAGAAAATATTCTAAAAGTAAAGGTAAGTGATAAAGGTCTGACTAGTACTATTTCACAAGTGTAAAATCTATTTTCTCAGTCACTCCCCATTTTTTTGTAGATTGACGCCCTTTCAGTGTCACGAAATACAATCAACTGTCCGAAATTTGTGGTTAGTGGCACTCTAATCTCAAATTTCGGAAAGTTGCTTGTATTTCGTGACACTGAAAGGTCGTGAATCGACAAAAGAATGGAACATGGCTTAGAGAATCCATTCTACACTTGAGAAATATTACTATTTGTACTTTCTGACTTTTTCGTTTAGAATATTTTCTCGAAAAAGTTGTTCGCATTCACATGACGGCATATCAAAATACTCAATTCAAGGCTTCCCGCTCTTCGGGCCTCTTTTTTTTAATTAGTCACCCACTGATTCGGGCGTGGCCGTACAGCCCGTACAGGGACCGTGGAGGGAGATGACGAAACTGCGCAAATTAGAATAAGCGTGTATAGGGGATGTAGAATAGGTGAACTGTAGAATAAGCGAACTGTAGAATAAAAGGAAGTTGACTGTATATCAAAAGATTCAGAGAAGATTTTACCGGAAAGTGTTCACGTTTAAAACCTATGGAAGAACTTTTTCTACGTTTGCTACTCACATCTGACCCGCTCATTTCTAGTCTGCGTAAATTACCCCGTAAAAAATTGAATTGGTTGCTACCAGAAGCCACTAAACTATTAATTTCGCTGGATATTTAGATAAAGGAGACTTCCTCTCATGAAACTAGCGAGTGTTCAGACATTGCCCTCGTGAAAAGAAAGACCAACTTAAAATCACTTTAAGACCAGTTTCAAACCACGTTTGGTCTTTTTCTGGTCTTTTCCCTTCAGCCTATACCTGCCTCATTTTGAGGGCATAGAAATAGACACCACTCTCTCTCTCTCTCTCTGAAATAAGGATAGCTGTCTGTATCAACAGATTAGCTATACCTAAAAGTCCTAAAGAACCTGGGCTGATTTATGAGCATTTATGAGATCTAGAGGCTTCAACCAGTTTCCGTTATATTTATGGAACTCTGTGCCTCCCTCCATGGTTATGGTCCTGGCTCGTGATGAGCCTAATAATGATGGGATATTGGTGGTTCAAACTGCCGGGACAGGACTATACCTGCCTATACTGTGATCTTAAGTTGGTCTTTCTTTTCACGAGGGTGAATCTGAATCATCTTCTGAGGAAAACTGAAACATGTATGTTTTTTATGTATCTCTTACTTCCAAGTTTGTTAATAAATATATTTTAATAATTTAAATACTGCATTCGTATTCAGTGACCGCAAAAAACCCCTTATATCAATTAATGTTAGGATTAAGTATGATTTCAGGTAACCCGTCTTCCATATTGGATCCACCATTTTGCTTTTTGAATTATTGACATCGGATCCGTAATCAGCGACCTCGAAGACCCCTCATACCAATTTTGAAAAGAATAAAAAATTTGTTTAGCATACTCGTCCGCCAAATTGGATCCGCTATTTTCTTTTTAAAATTTTTGACATCGGATTCGTAATCAGTGACCTTAACAAGCCCCTTATACTGATTTTGAAAAGAACTGAAAATTTATTTAGCTCCTTGTCTGCCATATTGGATCCGCCGTTTTGTTTTTTAAATTATTGACCTCGGTTTCGTAATCGGCGACTTCGAAAACCCCCTCATATCAATTTTAAAAATTATACAAAATTTATTTAGAATACTCGTCCGGAACATTGGATCCGCCATTTTGTTTAAAAAAATGTTGACATCAGATTCGTAATCAGCGACCTTAAAACCCCCCGTATACCAATTTTTAAATTAATCAAAATTTTATTTGGCTACTTTTCCGCCATTTTGCAGAGTGTCTACTACCGGGAAAACCCTGGAAACCGAGAATACGCCTGGAATTTTTGATTCGGGGAAAACCCCGGCAATACGCCTGGATTTTTTTTTAAATCCTGGAATTTTTTT
Source organism: Andricus curvator (assembly GCA_932195095.1). Classification (NCBI taxonomy): domain Eukaryota; kingdom Metazoa; phylum Arthropoda; class Insecta; order Hymenoptera; family Cynipidae; genus Andricus; species Andricus curvator. The sequence continues at coordinate 3,033 of CAKNYM010036545.1, read as the reverse complement.
TAAGTACCTACTTTCATAATATATTTTTGTTTTCGGTCATAACAATACAAACTTTATTACTGTGATTTCATACCAGTCTATTTTAGTCGTAAGTACACGAAGAGATCGTCGCACCGTACCGAAAAACACGATGAAATCTGCGCAGTATTTATTTTTAATGAGCGTTCATCCTGAAGTATTGTGCATGCACGCATGCTCGCTCGGCGATTAGAATCTTTTTTTGTGCGGCGGGCCAAAGATATTATAAACGTAAATGCGGTACGGGGTGTCAGAGTGGGGGATCTATATATATATATATATATATATATATATATATATATATATATATA
>CAKNYM010036544.1:0-42903 GCA_932195095.1 Andricus curvator | reverse complement strand
GGTCATGTCCGTGTTTTGTACGGTTTGTCGGATGTGATGAATCCGGATTGTGTCCGGTCATGTCCGTGTTTTGTACGGTTTGTCGGATGTGATGAATCCGGATTGTGTCCGGTCATGTCCATGTTTTGCACGGTTTGTCGGATGTGATGAATCCGGATTGTGTCCGGGGCGTCATCCGGATTCTATCATGGTGTATTTAAAAATTTTCCGGATAAAGTAGAACGAAAAAAATAATAAATCTGTATATTGTCCGGTAGAATCCGAAAGTTTTACGGTCTGACAGATTCGATCTATCCGGATTGTATCCGATCATGTCCTTTCATTATGCGGTCTGGCGGACCGCCTAAATGTTATATAACAAGGTTATATAAGCAGTTTACACACGATAAATGCCTTCTTCATTTATTTGATGCACACAAACCTATTTCTATAGCTTAACCTAACACTACTACATATATAACGCACTTCACTAACGCAGAATATCGCACGCTGAGTATATCGGTCGAAACGGTCCTTATATACTAACCACAAAAATGTTTAGCGCTTGTGAGAAACGAACGATACATCCGGATTGTGTCTGGTCGAGTCCGTGTTCTGTACGGTCTGAATGACGCGATCGATCCGGATTGTGTCCGGTCATGTCCGTGTTTTGTACGATTTGCCGGATGTGATGAATCCGGATTGTGTCCGGTAATGTTCGTGTTTTGTACGGTCTGTCGGATGTGATGAATCCGGATTGTGTACGGTCATGTCCGTGTTTTGTACGGTTTGTCGGATGTGATGAATCCGGATTGTGTCCGTGTTTTGTACGGTCTGTCGGATGTGATTAATCCGGATTGTGTCCGGTCATATCCGTGTTTTGTACGGTTTGTCGGATGTGATGAATCCGGATTGTGTCCGGTCATGTCCGTGTTTTGTACGGTCTGTCGGATGTGATGAATCCGGATTGTGTCTGGTCATGTCCGTGTTTTGTACGGTTTGTCGGATGTGATGAATCCGGATTGTGTCCGGTCATGACCGTGTATTATATGGTCTGGCGGATGCGATTAGTCCGATTTTTGCCCGGTCATGTTTTGTACGGTCTGGCGGATGTGATTAATCCGGTTAAGTCCGAAATTGTACGATTTTTAGGAATGCGATTAATCCAGATCTCATCCGGTTAAATCCGAAATTTGTACTTTCTGACGAATGCGAATAATTTAGATTTTATCCGTCTTTGCCCCATATTTGCCTAGTTCTAGTTATTCAAACGCAATACACCCTAATCTTATCCGGTATAGCAAACTGAACTAAAAAAATGAAATTCGATACACTTATAGAGTATTTAATTATAAATGAGCGAAAACAGGATGTTAAAAAGTTGTACGAGAAGTCATTTTTGATTACATTTTTAATGCACTTTGAGGAAAAAAATTAGAACACTTTTGAACGAAGTATGTTGTAACATTATCAATCTATCTAACCGGGGTCGATTTTGAGTTTATCAATATTCTCAATTCAATTATAACTGCAGTTGGCTGATTTTAGTTAGAGATCTTAATTTTACTAAAAAGTATACTAATTTTTAGTAATAGTAGTAATGTTGCATTTTAAACTTATCTCAATGATATTAATTTTCATAGAGACATTCGATCAATTTTCATTTACTTTTTCCTGTTCAGTAAATTGCAACCAACGATATAAGTTGATTCCAATACTGATAGGATATTAAAACTAGCTCTGACCATTTTATAACATTTTATGAATGATTTTATTATGAATTGGATTCTCCTTTCTTCCCTTCTTTTTGGATAGAATCGGACTGTTTCCGGAGTCGATATTTTGGACCGGACGAATATCGGATTTGAGCGGACGATTTTCTGTTTTCACTTCAATTTTACCGAATGACTACTAAAACCTGCGGATTAATTTCGGATAGAATCGGAATATTTCCGGAGTCGATGTTGTTGACCGGAAGGATTTCGGATTTAAGCGGACGATTTTCCGGTTTCACTTTAACAAACATAATTTCAGGTACTGAGTTCCGGATTAATTTCGGATCAATTTGGACACTTTCGAGAGTGAAAGTTTACGTTCGAATAAATTTCGGATTACACCGGACTATTCTCCATTTTTAGTTCAACGAAAATAATTTCAGGTTTTGAATTCCGGACTAATTTCGGATCAAATCGGACTCTTTCCGGAGTCGAAATTTTTGGTCCGGACAGACTCCGGACATAATCAGACAAATTTCTGACTGTTTTCGGATTAGATCGGACATATTTCGGAAAAAAATCGTGAATTGGATTGATTTCGGATAAATTCAGACCAGTTTCGGAATCCGAAATTTTGAGCAGGGTTAACATCAAACTATGGTATAAATTTGGCCAGATTCCATTCTAGCAGTTTGTTTTCAACAAAGTCATCCATAATTAATGTTTAAATACACAAAACTAACAAACATCAGAAGCCTGAAGACAGCGACTGATGCCGAGTCGACGCGCACCTCACCGGTTGATCAATCGCGCACACCATGCGCGCACAGTACAGTACATCGATTGGTATGGCTGAATCTAGCAACCAGCCGGATGCCCAACGCAATACTTTAACGCAGTGTTTTTTCAAATAGATAGTTGATAAAATGATATGTTCAATACGGCTATGAGACCGAGGCATAGAATGCTTGTACCTACATTATAATATTTGGATATTTTAATCATATTGGTTATTCGACACTTTTCTCAACTATCGTTTCAGTCAAACAAAATTTCCTTGCCATATTAGCCTTGATGCTTTTCTTATACGGAGGTGATAATGCTCAAATTCGTACGGCTGAGACAGCACAATTTTCTTTCTCATTCAGTAAGAAATTCTCAAGCAAACTCGGATTGTTACTAGCCTCAAACTATTTCTTTCAGTGATATAGGCGTAATAATGTATATAGGTGTAGATTCGAGGAATCTAACTTCCTGTTTGTTTCTGTAGGGCTATTTCCAAATATAGAATAATTCTGTGACTTGTTTTCGTACTGGATGTCCGCTTACAATTCTCATGTTGATTATCGATGATGGCCGTTTCTTCGTTGTGTTAGTGAAGTAAAAAGTTACGCGTAGTATTCAGGCTATTGCGTTGTGCCTTTTAAATCTGGACCCTACAATTGCGTATTGGATTTTATAGAGGTTTTTACAATATTTGTATATGATCATTAACTTATTTGTTTATTTATTGAATATGAGTATTTTATGATTATAATCCATTTGTTATAAATAGTAATAATTATTATAAAAGTCGCGGGACGTGATATATGTATAACGACCTCATGATGAAATATTTTGATATGTTCTTCAAGAAGCTAATGCGAAAAAAGTCTAAATTGCAATGTATACTTAATATACAATATACAGTTATACATAATAAATACATATATATTAAATAAATTAGTTAAATAAATAAGTATAAATAAAAAAATAAATAAAAATCTTTGGAGGTTTACAATTTTTAATTTCACAATGTTGTAGTTTCAAATTCAAACATTAAAAATCTCAGGACAGTTTCATTATTGAATTTTTCAAAATGGCAAAGTTTTATATTGAAAGAAACAATTGTATTGAGATTAGAATATTCTACATTGTTTGGTTTCAATTTCAAACGTAAAAAATGGTCTGTTTTATTTTCATTCTTCGAAAACGTAAAATATCAAATTGAAAGACTTGTGAGTTGCACAATATTCTATGTAAAGGATTTCTAATTAAATTATTATGAATTTGTCAAGTTCTAAGAAGTCGTGGACATACAATGGTAGTGAATCACTTATTAAACACCGATCCTTATTTAATTATATTTATTTAGTTTTAAGAAAGAATAAGAAGTATACAAAGTTAATATAGTTTAATATCGATTAATGCGTTTCACATACTCTTGCGACTTGCTTGTGTTACAGGCAGGCAACGACTGACTCACAGTGGTGCTAACGGACCGCGACTTTTTCAACTGCGCAGGCCTCGCGCAATTGTGGAGTAAGGAAGAATACTAAGGTTCTCTTCGTCACTCTTTCACGCGACGCCTGAGCAGCTGAAAAAGTCGCCGTCTGTTAGCACCACTGCTGACTCACTCCTCGCTTCGTATAACACAGAGGTCGGCAGCGAGGGGAAATTTCTCGAGTCCAGCTCTTTTAACACGTGTGGATCGGTCGCTCCGTCTCTCCCACCAAGAGCCTCTACTCCAGAGGTCGGTAGCGAGGGGAAATTTCTCGAGTCCAGCTCTTTTAACACGTGTGGATGGCACGCTTCGTCTCTCCCACCAAGAGACTCTACTCTACTCTAAGAGTTCGGGGTGGTGGCAAATTCTGACGTCATAAAATAGAATTTACCACCACCCTGCACTCTTAGAGTGGAGTAGAGGCTCTTGGTGGGAGAGACGCAGCGACCGATCCACACGTGATAAAAGAGCTGGACTCGAGAAATTTCCCCTCGCTGCCGACCTCTGCTCTACTCCACTCTAAGGGCGCAGTCCCATGGAGGTAGATTAGTAGAATAGTGGAACAGTTTTAACCAATGAGGTGACTGCTAGTGCTTGTGAATGCACCTCATTGGTCAAAACTGTTCAACTATTCTACTAATCTACCTCCATGGGACTGCGCCCTAAGAGTGCAGGGTGGTGGTAAATTCTATTCTATGACGTCAGAATTTGCCACCACCCCGAACTCTTAGAGTAGAGTAGAGTCTCTTGGTGGGAGAGACGAAGCGTGCCATCCACACGTGTTAAAAGAGCTGGACTCGAGAAATTTCCCCTCGCTGCCGACCTCTGGTATAACCTATAGTCGAGTAGTACTGTATACGTCACGAAGGAATAGTAAGGAGTGGTATCACCCCATGTGTTTGGTGAGCAGAGGTGGGACAAGCGACTTCCAAGAATTCGTTAATGCTTGCCACGAATGAAAACTCGTATGCACGGTCGTGCACATGCGCAGAGCTGTTTTCGCAGTCACGTGTTATACCCACTCTCCTACATTATATTTTGACATCTCGATGCATATGTAGGTTATGTTCGTTTGTGTTTTTATTTTGTTGGGTGTATATCACGTTCCTGAATTAAAATCGAGAAGGAAAATGGCATCAAAAATACGAAAAGGATCTAGAAAGTGTAAGTACTACAATTTCCTGATTTACATGTTAAAATTTACTTCGATGATAACGTGATGCAATAATTCCGCAAACTGAACAATGCTTAAATAGCATTGGTCAGTTTGCGGAATTATTGCAAACCATCGATACATTTCCATTGATCCAAAAAATGTAAGAAACATTCAAACATTCACATTCACAATTTTATTTTACTAAACCGGCAGCACAGAAATGTTCAAAACAAAACACAAGTTCGAAACTTCAAACACGTGTTGACATCGTTGGCATGGCAACCGCCAGTGCGCATGTGCACGACCGTGCATACGAGTTTTCATTCGTGGCAAGCATTAACGAATTCTTGGACGTCGCTGGTTCAACTCCTCACTTACAGGGATACTACTCCTTACTATTCCTTCGTGGTATACGTACAGTATGAGGTTCATTCTGCAAAACTAATCGTAGGTGGCAGCACCGAGCCGAGTACTAGACCCTCTGTCGATGAGAGACGAAAAAATATGGTGCTAGTTTTACGGTTGCTTATAATTAAATATATGAGGGTAAATAATCTTTAAATATATGTTTAATGCTTACATGCGAATGTATTTTATACTTTTAGTGGAAATTATACATACAATTGAATATATGGTGAACTATAGTAAACCTAACCTCACTTTGCATGTGACAGTCAGGAAAGAATTTATCAACCTTTTACGAATTCTATATGATAAATATTGATACAAAAGTTTGAAAAATATTTTTGTTATGTTTACAAGGTATAAATGGCACTTTATACTTATTAACAAAATTTCTTTTGTTGAAATTCGTATCTCATCGACAGAGGGTCTAGTACTCGGCTCGGTGCTGCCACGTACGATTAGTTTTGCAGAATGAACCTCATAGATATCACCAACAGTATGCATTTTTACATAACTCAACACGCCTTCTTAAATTCATGCTATTCTTTAAATCAGTTTCAATGCACATCTAAATTTTTCAAATTTAAATCTACCAAGAGATTTCGTAAATATATCTGCCAAGTTATTTTCTGAATCTACTTTTATTACAGTGATTATCTTTTTCTTTACATTTTCATGCACAAAATTTCCATACTTGGCAATCGAAACGGCGCCTGCGTTGTCCTCATATATCTTCGTAGGTTTACTCATCTTTAATTTAAAATCTTCTAACAAATTAATCAATACTTTCAATTCACTCACTGACTCTGAAAGAGCGACATACTCAGCTGCTGTTGATGACTTAGTTACACTACCCTGTTTTCTCTATTTCCAATGAACAGTGTTTCCAAAAAGTCTTATAACATATCCTACAGTGGAATTTTATCGGTTTGATCACCAGCCCAATCCACATCAACAAAACAATCAATTACATTAATATTTACATTTCTTCTATACTTTAAGGGCATGCTCTTCGGTGATGACGTGACCAAACCAGTCCTTGGTTATGAAATTTTTTTTGGTGTTCACCATGTCCAAACGCAATGATAGATCGCTCTCAAAATTTGGAATATAGGAAATGAGACAATAAATTGCGTTTTTATAATTAGTTTCAGTAATAATTTTGAAAAAAATTATCCATGTAAAAAATAATGTGTAAAATTTCATAACCTAGCTTGGTCATGTGATCTCTACTTTACCGACGTTGAAAGCTTCTTTTTTTCTCCGCTAGAAATTGCTGAAAATGCTCCAAAAATAATGACAGGTTACGTGTGTGCAGATACTGCAGATACTTATTTTTTGATTTGCAACAAATGTGCAAATGTTATTGTTTATATTGATTTTTTTAAATGTTTCAACGATTTAGTCCAAAATTTGTGTCAGTTATCAACATACGCGAATCAAAAAATCTGAAATGCATCAAACCAAACATTACCTGCAAAGTGCTCGACTCGAGTGGTAATATCCTATTTTATTAAATTATCAATAAAATTTCTTTGAAATTATAAACATATTGATGTATACAAACGTTCTTTAGTGCTTTTTATTTAATCGTTCAAATTCTAAACATGATATCTCAATCCGTGTGGACCAAGTGAGCACCAAAAAAATGAAAATAATATTACGCATTTATTTTTTACATAAATAATTTTTTTCAAAATTATTACTCAAACTAAATATAAAAACGCAATTTATTGTCCCATTTCCTATATTCCAAATTTTGAGATCGATATATCATTGCGTTTGGACATGGTGAACACCAAAAAAAATTTCATATAACCAAAGACTGGTTTGGTCACGTGATCACCGAAGAGCATGCCCTTAACTTCAAATTTCTAGTTAAATACAAATATTTTAACACTCTCAATGCATACCCTGCCGATGAAACGGCACTGGGCCGCCAGTGCCGTTTCAGTGACTGTTTCTGCTGATTTCGGCACCTGAACGTCACTCAGCGTGATGCGACTGTCATATAATGGTCCTATTGTCTTCGTCACGTACCGGGCGGGCAGAATGGTTTACAGTAGTTGGCTCCTAACAACCCGAATCCCTTTTTAAAATTTTCTTCAAATTATTAACACTTTTTTCAATTTATGAATTTTCTCATTATATATATTTTATACTTATAAGCAACTGCAACAATTACAGAGGTATCAGCCTACTAAGTACCGTAAGTAAAATATACTATAAAAAAATACTTATTCGTAGGGTAATGGAAATCACAGGAGAAAAAATATGGGAAGTCCAAAGTGGATTTATGCCAGGAAGATCATGTACAGATCAGATATTTACCCTGCAAGAAACGTAAAATTCAAAAGTATTGTTTCGCATTCACGATTTGTTTCCGTGAAGTCTGTTATGTGTCAGTTTCGCATTGGAGGTTAGCCGAAAACGTTTAAATGCGATACTTCTTATATAATATTAAATTCCTGAGTGCGTTTGAATACGAAAGATAAAAATTTTTGCACGCAATACTTTTTAATGCGAGACTTCACATTCGTTTTAATGCTTTCTAATGCGACCGAATCAGAGAAAATTTCAGAGCGAAATGAAAACTTTTTTAATCGAGAGTTCGCATTACTTTGAATCCTTTTGAAAGCGAAAGAATGAGACACATTTTTTGAGCGAGGTAAAAACTTTTCGATGCGAAAGTTCGCATATGTTTAAATACTTTTGAATGCGATAGAATGAGACGAAACTTTTTATCGAGTTATTGGGATACTTTTGAATGCGTAACCACGGATTAAAATTTTATTCAATATTTTATAAAGTGTTTATTTATTAATATTTATATATTTATTTTACATTATTTAAAAAAAGTTTTACAATAAACAGGAACCGCTTGATTACTTTTATACTTTTAAATGCGGAAGATCCACAACTGCCATTTCGCATTCGGCGTCTTGATGTTTAATGCGAACCAATGCTTTGTAATGCGAATCATCGACACTGCCGTTTCGCATTCAGCGTGATGAAGTGTAATGCGAACCAGTACGAACTAATACTTTTAAAATCTTTTTTTCGGAACAGAAAAAAGAATTGAATCGCATTCAAAATGTCAATACATTTTAATACTTTTCAATACGACGTTTTTTGCAGGGTAGCCTAAGATAGATCACAGAAAAAAGCTTGAGAGTAGGAAAGAAAGTTTTCTGTGCATTTATTGACCTAGAAAAAGCATTTGACGTAACGGTAAACGGGAAACTGAGTGACTGGTTCGATATTACGCAAGGCGTGAAACAAGGATGCGTTATGTCCTCGTGGCTATTTATCATATTCATGGATAAGTGTCTAAGAACTGCACTCTTCGACGAAGAAGGTGTAGATCTCCAAACAGTTAAGGTACGTGGGTTAGCTTTCGCAGATGACAAGATTGTTATGGCAGAATCAGTCGAAGACTTGCAAAGAATGTTGAATAAACTTCATACAAGCATGAAGGACATGGGACTCAAAATTAACGTAAATAAAACAAAAATCATGGTGTTTGAGGGAAAGAGTGAGAAAACAATGTGCAACATTGTCCTAAATTATGAGAGATTAGAACAAGTTGACAAGTACGTATACCTAGGTAGTCTATTCACTAGCGACGGAAAAATAGATGGGGAGTTAGATAGGCGCATAAATAAGGGTAAACAGGTTATCGGTAGAGCAGGGTCCATCCTAACAAATAAAAACATATCAAAAAAAGCTAAAATGGCCATACATAATTCTATATTCGTACCGACTGTACTATACGGTAGCGAAACATGGACATGTCAAGAAAAGGACAGGAGTAAAATTAACGCGATCGGCATGAGACCTCTGCGCATAATATGCGGGAAAACACTGATGGATAAAGTCCGAAACGAGACAATCCTCAAAGAATGTGGTGCAAAAGAGACAATAGTTGACACATGGGAAAGAAATCAGTTAAGATGGTTCGGTCATCTTGAAAGAATGAAAGATGAGCGACTGACCAAACAAGTGTACAAAGGTAAAGTAAATGGCAGAATGCCTAGAGGTTGACCGCCTAAAGAATGGTTAGAATCGGTAAATGAGACATTAATCCGAAGAGACGTAAGAAGCCATAGAAACACAAGAGCTTGCATGAAAAAATGCATGGACGTGAAGGAAGCTAGAGTAGTATGCCCAAGTGGGGAACCATACATAACAATTTTGTGAGGCTCTTCACTTGGGGTGATCACTAGAGAGATTGATCAGCAACCTGGGTCGGAGCAGTGTTGCGGAATAAACGTGTTATTTGAATAAATGACACGAGAATTCCAGATCAATCTAAAACATATATACCTAACACCTATATACCTATCTACTTTACACCTATATACCTATCTAACTTGTACCTATATACTCTATACCAATACACCCATATACCCAATACTATTTTCCAACCGAGCAAGTCACGCCTACCCCGAAAGGCAAATGGCTTAATGGTATAATAATATAAATTATATACTAATATACTATTCTGAAGTTGAATTCGAAAATGTTGTCTGTTTTGGCGTATCTCGTTCCATTTACGAGATACATTATGTTCATTCGAATTTTAAATTTTTTTAAAAAAAAGTTAGATATCTGAAATTATCGAACCCGTAGATTCTGATTTTCTAACTTTCGCAGAGGTAATTTCAAAATGTTACAAATTTTAATTTTTCGTTTTTAATCCCTTTCAGCTGGTCTACTTGGTAGCCTATTTGCAGGTATAAAGGGAACTTCTGCAGGCGTTTAAAACTGGAATCTGAAAATATTGTTTTGAACAGACTGTGTTCTTTTTAATTGTAGATTTTGCTCCATTGGAGTCGAATATAATTTTGCATTTTCAATATTATATTTATAAGCTACTAACTTTATGTAATCTTTTTGGTCTAAAGTCATTACATGTTTTTTTTATGATCATATTCAATATTTATAGCTATTTACGTATTAACTACACCTAAGTTTTTCATCTCAAACCTTTCTGATAATTTGATTTGAATTTCTTTGATTTTGTCTTAAATTTTTTCCATATAGAATTATATCATCTACAAAATTTATGAAGTAAATAGTGTCATCGCCATCCTCAAGAATATATAAACAATCATCATTTTTACTTATCGTAAAATTGAACTGTACCAAAAAATCCGCTAAACATTTATACCATGCTCTCGGGCTTTCTCGCAAAGCATACAATGCTTTATCTAATTTACACACTCTATCACTTCCATCATCATAACCATCTGGTTGGTGTACATAAACTTCAGACATTATTTCTCAATTTAAAAATGCAGAATCTACATCCATTTGCATTTTAATCAATCCATTTTGACAACAATAAGAAAACATTATTTTTAAGGTTTGAACCTGGTGAATACAAACCGTCCAATATTTATTTTTGCTGCATGCTACTACAACAACTCTAGCCTTCTTTTTCTTATTCGCTTTACAAGTAAAAATCCACTTCAAGTCTAAAATATTTTTGTTTTCAGGTCTATCCACTAATTTATAAGTATTGTTTCTATGTAAACAATCAATCTCTTTATCCATAGCTTCCATCCATTTTTCACGTTTCAAACTATCAATCGCTTCTCTATAGTTCGCACGATTATTAGCATTTACCAAATTTACATATATACAAGAATTCGATACATTTTCACCAAACCTTTCTGGCCTCTTTTTAAATCTACTCGATTTTCTTGTATCAATTTCAATTTTATTTTTATCAAATTTCGAACCAACGTGCTTATACTCATACCCAGTATTATTTTGCTCATCATTCTGATATTTATCACTTCCAAGTTTTTCTTTCATTTTATTTTCATTAATTTTTAAATTTTCATATTCTAATCTTTCATTTTCATCATTCAAATTATTTTGTAAATTTAATCTTTTACTATCATCACTCAATCCTATCAACTTTACATCTTCCTCAACAATGTCTACATTTCTAGCTACTGTAACTTTATTATTTATCAAGACTTTATACTCTACATTTTCATATCATATCAGTATTCCTAAATCAGCTTTTCGGTACCATTCTGACTTTCTTTTTTCCTCCGGTACTCTTACATAAACTCTACTTTCTGTTAATATATTCTACAAAACAATCATAAACCTCTGATTTAGACTTTATTGTATAAACTTTTGCTGCCTTACTGTAATCATCAATAAATGACACAAAATATCTTTCACCATTTAAACCACCTATTGGTTGAGGACCATTTACTATATCAGTGTGAACAGTCTCCATGCTAAGTATTTAAAATTAATATTCCCTAACATTCTATGATATTTTTATGTTTATGTTATTTTTTTACTTTTCTGAGTCATATTTACTTCTAAAGCATCTACAAAGCTAATTATATTATACAAGTTGTTTTCTTTTATAGCTCTCTCCTGGCTTTGTTATAACCTATAATCGAGTAGTACTGTTGTATACGTACAGTATAGATATCACGAACAGTATGAATTTGTACATAACTCAACAGAATTAAATGCCTCTAGAAGGAATTCAAAATAATGAAAAACTTTGAATTAGAAATGATACAATTTCAACTCCTTTTTAATTAAATGGTCCAACATTTCAATTTTGAAACCTTCATATTTTAAATTTTTAAATTATTTAATTTTAAATTCTTCCATTTAGAAATGATACAAGGTCAAAATTCCTTTTCATTCCACTTGAAATATTGCCCTTTTTCAAAATTTCACCTAATCTAAAATTGCTTGATTTGAAACGTTTTCAATTCAAAATTGTTTGTTATGTTTTTCTTAAATTTTAAGCGCATTCAATCCAAAATTATTAAATATCGTTTAACAAATTTGAAAAATATTTTAATATTCAAACGTTTTTTTAATAATGGATTTTCTAATTGTTTATATTTGTACCGTTAGGAAATAAAAATACAGGGAGACGAATATGCGTGATATACCCAGATAACATACGTGCCGGCACGTGATCAGTCCGACGAGCTGCCGACCAACGTGCCTGTTAAATGCACGCGTCAGGCCGGCAGAGTCGGAATGCGACCGAAGGGCGGACAACGGTCCGGCACATTAGACGCCTGTCGGTCATGCAAACGGCGAGGAACGACGAACCTACGACTTCCGCGACCACTGCAGGCTGATAGTGCGAGTAGATTGAGATCGAAAACGCGCATGCGCGTTTTGGATCAGCTGTTCTTGCCATGTGTCATCTCTTGTGGCGTTCACCCGTGAATTTTCGCTCGGATTTAGCGCGACGTGAGTGAAAAGTGCGATTTTGTTCGTTCCGGATAAAATAAAAATTATAGTTCGGGAATATAAAACAGAAGATTAGGTTTTTTAGAATATATATCATGGGATTTCGATTTTTTTAAGAAATCCAAATTCAGGAATTCTGTTTCAGCTGAAATATATTAAACATTTCTAAAAAAATATTGTAAATTTCAAAAAATGAGGAATTACAACAATTATATTATATACGTATCCCTTCTAGAAGAAAAAAAATGAATCTGATTCATTCCGTCGTCCGGCATTTTAACGGACCGTCGGTCATGCAGTTCGCTGGACCGCGTCGCTCCCGCCTGTCGGGCTGGCTATATAGACATCAATGGTGTGCACATTAAGGTGCATATCTGCCGGCACGTCGGTCCGATTGATCAGACCGCGGGCCAGCAGATCGCTTGCAGTCGACGGGCATTTTGCTATCTGGGATACCTATAATAATGTTCAAATTCATTCATTCACTTTGTCCACATTAAAGCTGTCATGTTTTCCCTCATTTTGACAGTTTATTCATATACGTCAATTTGATATTATAAAATTCTGTTTCCATTCAAAGTCGTTGGGATCGAATAGAAGTTCTTTTTTTTTTAAATTAGAACATCAATTTCTTAGCATGTTAGATCGACACAATAATTTTTTATCTGACTTTAAGATCATTTGAAATTAGATGCAATGCTGGGGAAGTTTCTTAAAAAAGAAACTAACTACAGCTAGAGTTACTTCGTGAAAATAGTAACTTGATACATTTCGGCTGTGCGCGAACAAACGCAGTAAAGCACCAGTTTCTTCAAAATTGAATTAAGGACGTTTTCCGGTTTCATTTAACATAAATAATAACTTTTACACAGTAGTATTTAGTATAATAATGTTTTTTTATGGAGTAATTTGAATTGCATGTTGGTGGCGGAAATGAGAACGTGTTTAGTGACAGGTGGAGAGAGAATTTTACGGAATTTGTGTGGAAGGTGTGAGTGGAGTGTGAGGGTGGAAGCCGAGGAGGTGAGTAGGGTTGTGTGGGGTGAATTGGGGAGATAAAAAGTGAGTTTCAGCGTGGGTGGGAGGTGGTATCTAGCTGGATAGAGAAAGTGAGGTTAGGTTGGCAAGTAATCGGGGGAGTTTGTGGTCAGGAGTCTTGGGCTTTCGAGGGGTCAAGGGTGGTTCTCGCAAAGTTAGGGGATGCTAAGGGAGAGAAAGGGGTGTCTGCAGGGACTGAGGAATTGAAAAAAAGGGGGGGAAAAAAACGAAAATTTAGCGGCGAAAGACGCCAACATTTTCCAGAGACATCTGTCGGTTGCGGCAGGTACTGCATGGATAGGTCCCAATTACCGGCAGTAGAGCGGGAGGTGGGCAGCGAGAGTACTGGCAGTGCTGGTAGTGAAACCGACGGGGAGGGAATTTTCCACAAGCCACGACGGCCAACAACGCGTCGCCCGGTGTCGAGCGGTGCGTCGGGGTGAGGGAGAAATCGGGACGGTGGCAACGAAGGAAGCGAGAAGGTAAGGGAGAGAGCGTCAAGCGCAAGTGACGGGGAGGATCTCTTGAAAAGGAAGAGAGACAGCCAAGAGAGTCCGGAGAAAAGCGAGGTCGAGAGCCCGTTTAAAAAAAGCGGGATAACACCTCGGTCATCCCCCAAAAAAATGGAGGGGATGATGGAAAAAGAGGCTCTCGGGATGTTGTTAGGCGAGATCAGGGGGCTGAGGGAGGACGTAAGGGGGACCAAGGAGCAGATGGAAGGCATGAGGGAGGACTTGCGAATCAGAGATGAGAAATGGGAAAAGGAGGTGAAAGAGCTGAGAGAGAGAGAGAGTAGATGGGTTAGAGAGGGAAAGAAAAGAAGAAGAAGTTAAAATAAAACAGATGGAAGAGGAGATTAGGGCGTGGAAAGAAAGGACGGAAAAAAAGGCTTGAGAAGGTGGAGGGCAGGACGGAAATGGAAATAGGAGAAGGAGGTAGCGGGGGCGAGATTAAAGGTATTTGGGAGAGGGTAGGGAATATGATAGAAGAGAAAGTGGGAGAGCGTAGGAATGAAAAGGAGGAGAGGGCGGATAGGGAAAGGATAAGGGCAATGGAGTTGAGAATGGAGAGAAAGGAGAAATAATATTGTAATAAGAGGGTTGAAGATGAAGAGCGGGGAAGAAAGGGAGGGCGTGGAAGCGCTGCTACAGAGCATAGGGTGGAATAAAGGCAGGGTAGGGAAAGTTAAGTTGGAGGGGAGAAAGGAGAAAGAAGTGGCGGTTGTGGAGTTAGAGAGCTGGGAAGAAAAGTTGGGGGTAATGCGAAATAAAAATAAGATAAAGGATAAGGAAGTTTTCATCGATCACGACTTGACAAGAAAGGAAAGGGATGTACAGAGACTGTTGTACGACAGGGCTAGGAGGGAGAGGAGTGAAGGGAGATCGGCGAAGGTAGGATATCGGAAAATAAAAATAGACGAGAAAATGTGGGTGTGGGACGAGGAGAAAGAGGTGTTGAAGGAAGTGCAGGGGAATTTGTTTCGTAGGAAGTAGGGGGGTGGGGGTAATGCAGTGTAGAGGAGTTGTGAAGGTGCTTTACTGGAACGTAGCAGGGGTAAAGAAGAAGGATGAGGAGTTCTGGAGGTATATCCAGGAATTTGATGTGGTAGGACTGGTAGAGACGTGGGTGGAAAGAAAGGAATGGGATAGAATAGAGCCAAAGCTGCCAAGGGGGTATAGGTGGAGACTCCAGGAGGCGGTCAGAGTGAAGAAGAAAGGAAGGGCTAGTGGGGGAATTATAACGGGGATTAGAGATGGATTAGAGGAAGAAGCTCACGGAGAGGAAGAGGGGGAGGGAGTGCAAATGAGGAAAGTGAAGATAGGAGGGGTAAGCAGTAAGTTTGTGACAGTGTACAATAAGGATGGGATGGAAAGAATTAAAGAAAGGGTGGAGGACCTGTTAGGTGAAAGAGAGGAGGGTATGGTGGTACTGGGTGGGGACTTTAACGCGAGGATGGGGAGGGAAGGGGGCCTTTGCAGGGAAGGGGAGAGCTTTGAAAGGAATTCGAAAGATAGGTTAATAAATAAGGAGGCGGAGATTCTAAGGGACTGGATGGAGGATAGAGGCTGGGCGGTGGCAAATGGTATGGCAACTGGGGACGAAGAGGGAGAATACACATACGTAGGTAAGGTTGGGGTATCGGTAATAGATTATGTAGTTATGAATATGCAAGGGTGGGAGGAGATGGAGAGATTCGCAGTAGAAGAGAGGGTAGAGTCAGACCATCAGCAATTAGGGTTGTGGATAAGGGGTGAGAACGGCGGAAGGCAAGGTGGGGAAGAAGTGGCGACGGGGGAGAGGGTTAACTGGACGAGGGAGGCGATAGAGAAGTATTAGGAGCAGTTAGGGATGGTGCGCTTCGAAGGGGAGACGGTGGAAGAGATATGGGATGATTTAAGAGAGAAAGTGAAAGGGTGAAGCAAAAGAAGGTATTTAAAAAGAAGAAGAAAGGAATGGTGAAGCCGTGGTGGGATAGGGAATGTAAAAAGATGAAAAGAAAGGTGAAGAGGAAATATAAGAAGTGGAAAGAGGGTACTGCGAAAAGGGAGAGGTACGTAGAAATGAGGAAGGGGTTTAGATTGAGGTGTAAGAAGAAAGAACAGGAAAAGGAGAAAGAGCTGGAGGAGGAGTTAGGAAATGTTAAGACAGAGGGGGACGTCTGGAAGATAATAAATAGGTATAGGAAGCGGAGAGTAGGGATAAGCGAGAAGATAGGGAGTGAGGAGTGGAGGAAGTTTTTTAAAGAATCATTCTAGAGATCGGATTTAAAGAAGAGAGATGATGGGAGTAGAAGAACGGGGGAAGCAGAGATGGAGGAGTTGAATGACGAGGAGATGGAGAAACAGATAAGGAAGTTAAGAAGGTCAAAATCAGCAGGGCTGGATCGGGTAGAGAACGAAGCATGGCTGTTTAGTACACAAGAGGTTAGGGAGAGGCTGAAGGAGGTAGTGAAGAAAGTATGGAGGGGGGAGGGATTCCCACGAGGGTGGAGAGAAGGGTTAAAATAGTACCTCTGTATAAGAAAGGAGATAGGGGTAGGCAGGAAAATTATAGAGGAATTACGCTAATGAATACGGCGTATAAAGTATACGCGATGGTGGTGGCGGAGAGGCTGCGGAAGGATGTCGAGGGGAAAGGAATATTGCCGGAGACGCAGGCAGGCTTTAGGGCAGGTAGGAGTACTATCGACAATATCTACGTTCTGCAGCACATTGTGGATAGAGAATTAGCGAAGAAGGGGTCGAGAGTGTACGCGTTTTTTGTGGATCTAAAAGGCGCGTTTCCGTCGGTGGATAGGGGGAGGTTGTGGGAGGCGATGGAGGATAGGGGAGTGGAGAGAGGCCTGATCGAGAGGGTAAGGGAGATATATGAAGAGACCAACGATAAGGTAAGAGGAGGACAGGGGATTTCGGAGGGATTCTGGATGGATAGGGGGTTAAGACAAGGGTGTCCGCTTAGCCCAACGCTTTTTTCGATTTTAATTGCGGATATGGAAAGTAAGCTGGAGGCCGGAGTGGTAGGAGGAGTCAGGATAGGAGGGGTTAGAATTTGGTCGCTAGCGTATGCAGATGACATAGTGTTGTTGGCAAAAAGCGAGGAGGCCTTAAAGGAAATGATGAAGAGGTTGAGAAGATACCTGGATAAGAACAGGTTAGAACTGAATGCGGAAAAGTCCAAGGTTATGGTTTTCAGAAAAGGAGGTGGAAGGGATAAGCAAGGGGAGTGGAAGTGGAAGGGAAAGGCGGTGCAGGCGGTGGAAGAGTTTGTGTACCTGGGCTTCTTGTTTCGGAGGAATGGTGGAGTAGATGGTCACATAAAAGAGAGAGTGAGAAGGGCAAATGTTGTGATGAGGCAGGTGTGGGGGTTGGGAAAGAAGTTATTCGCAGATGATTTTGGAAGGAGAATGAAATTGTTTGACTCACTAGTGATGAGTGTGCTATTGTATGGAGTAGAGGTGTGGGGGTGGAAGGAAAGCGAAGAGGTAAATAGGATACAGGAGAGATATGTAAAGTGGACACTGGGGCTGGCAAGGAACACGCCTAATTATATTGTCAGGAGGGAGACGGGGAGAACGAGTGTAGGGAGAAGGAGAACAGGAGAGGGGGTGGGAAGATGGAGGTTGAAAGAGAAAGGTATTTTAGAACGAATGGACTGCATATGGAGGAATTGAGAAGGATGCATGAGGAAGGAAGGTATATGAGTTGGTTCAGAAAAACAGCATGGAGAGAGAGAAGACAGCAGGTGAAGAGAGAATAAGAGAGACAAGGTTTAATGGGAACTATGTGTGGATTATGCCAAGGGCGAGAGCGCAATATTTGTGTGAGAAAGGAGAGAAAGGAAGTCAGGAGCTGATAGCGAGGATGAGATGTGGGTGCATGGAGGGTTTCAATAGGTTCTGGCTCGCTAGGGAAAAGAGGATGTGTGAACTATGTGGGAAGGGGGAGCCAAGAGTGGAGCACTGGTTGGAGGAGTGCGTAGAGGTGGAAAGGAGTGAGATAAGCATGGGGGTATTGATGCATGAAAGGGGGGACAAAAGGGCAGTAGCATGGGTGAAGGGAGTTTTGGGTAAGATGGAGAAGAAGAGAAGGAAGGAGGAAGAGGAATGGAGAAGGAAAGATTGTAAATAGAGGAGGAAGTAAATATAAGTAAATGTAAATATTGTAAATAGTAGATAAGTATTAGGTAATAGCCGCGGAGGCAGAGTTTGGTAATGCGAGAAACGTTTATCTATAATAATGTTTTTTATGAAATTAAGTGCATTTTGAAACTGTAATGAGAATTTAAAGCAGGGAAAGTGCATTTTATTGAAGATCGAAATGATATCTACTTTTTTTTTGTTTGGCGCTTACTGTGTTTTGCCGGCGCACAGCCGACTTTCATTCACTGATTTCAGTAACTTGAAGTTCCTGGAAAGTTCCTTTTCTTATATGCGGAAACATATGTTATATAAAAAATTATAAAAATTACAAAAAAAAATCAACGCTTTCATTTTTACTTGAATTCTTTAAAATTGAACTATTAAAAAAAAACATTAAAAATTACATTATTTTCTATCATACCCGTGAAATATTTAACAGTCTTCAATTGCAAATATTAAAAATGGAAGAATTTTGAATTGTAAATCTTTAGATTTGAAGAACTTTCAATTGTAAATCTTCCTCACTGATCTATTAAAAGAAAAATAGTTCAAAATAATATACCTTTCAAAGGGAGAATACGTAATGGTCTAACGGAGAGCGGACGCGTTTGAGTTCGAGCGATCATTTTTACTGCTTTTTGTAACAAAGTTGTTACCGAACGATTCGGGCTCGGTGCAGCCCCGCACCAAAGGATTGGTATACCGCACTCGATAGGGGCCGGAATCCCCCGAGGGGACCCGAAACCCCGAACGGCATCGCGTCAAGAAGTCAGTCTCGACTCGCTCGTCCGGTCGTCAACATATCCGGGTAGTAAGTGTCAATGCTTTCGCCTTCCGCCCTGGGACCGATCCTGAGGGAGGATCTTCATCGACTCGACGGTCTTTGTCAGGACCATCTCCTCTTTCGCAGACGCCTCGCCGCTCCTCTGGTAGTTCACACCAATCGCCAGTGTCAGCCACGACCTGGCCATTTCGCCGCGCCATTGTAAGTGACAATAAAACTTATTTTACCTAATGTAACCGTTTATTTACTGTGTCAGACCCTTCTCGGCACTCCATTTCCCGTCTTCTCCCCTGGTAGGTAATTTCGTCATACCTGGCACTTATATTGACGAAAGGTTTTCAGAGGAAATAAGATAGAAAATTAAATCTTGTAACCAAGATTTTCACTCCTACCTGACAGAAATTAGGAAATTATTGTGTAACTCAAGACTTTCACTCCTACTTGACAGAAATTAGGAAATTATTCACAAAGCTTCATCCTAGAAAAAGTCGTGAAAGGGAATTACGTAGAACTTATGAAAACCTTCGCATTGAATACAAAATGTACCTTAAAAGGGACGATTTTGAAACTTTAGAGCACTTAGGTAAAGAATGGAAAACTGAGCAAGCCAAATGAAAAATTCCAGGGCAAGTTTTACAAATTACTGAACCTAAAATTGAGGATAAAAACGATCAAAAGCGTAACATTCCCACCTTTTCCAAAACAATATCAACAAAATTTCAGACCTAACTTCAGACATAGATTCCCACCTGGTTTCCCATCAAATTTTCAACCTAGATTTCAACAGCATTATCAACCTAGATTCCAAAATAATAGACCAAGATATCTATTCAACTACTATGATCAAATGTGACCAATGCTAAATCAAATGACATTGGGTTCAATTCAAGCTCAAAGTAATCCAATGATCAAATTCCCCACAAAAAAAGAGGAAAGTAATTCAGGTAAAAATAACAGTGAACAAAATTCCCAAAAACCAAATTTTGGGAATGAAAATGAAAAACCGGGCAACAATTCTTTAAAGAAGCAGAAAATAAAACAAGCTCAAACCCGGACAAAAAACAGGACAGTATCTTAAGCGCAAACGAAAACACAACCAGTTCAAACTGTTATCATTGTGGCATAGCGGGTCATTTTAAAAGAGAATGCCCATATTATGCATACAACCAGGGAAACTGGAAGGGCGGGTATTAGGACTAAAAATAGTACAGCCTCATACCGAAATGCCAGAGTTTTTTAATTCAGATAAAGATGAGATAACAGAAACGCGTTTCCATCTAATGACTAAATTCGAAAACAAACTGTTTCGAATCTTAGTGGACACAGGTACCACACATACTTATGTGGGCAAGGAATTATGGGAAAAAATCAGAAATTCCAATTATTCTATTTTCAAAGCATATCCGTTTAGGTTGGTTCCAAAATTACAATCTGTAGGTATCTTATGAACAGACATGATAAAATCCTTACGGATGACCTTAGACTATGACTCAGAAACTTCGTGGTTACAAGGGAGTCTCCCTACATGCTCCTCTGGAAGCACATCCAAGTGTCTAATCCCCCCCAATAATTAATGATGAAAACGAAATTAAACCTAAGATTAAAGTCAAAGAAAGTAAGAAGAGGACAAATGTAAATATGAGGGATGTATTTTGAGATAATCAAATACGTAAAAAAAACATCACGTGCGTCCTAAACTACGACTAAAGACAGATTTATGTGTAAACATCTTCGGTAAACTTTAACTGAAATTTAAATCTTACGTAAAGCAAATAATAACTCACGCACATGTAGGAGTATACAAATTTATTTTCTCTTATATGTAATGTCGTGCAAAAGTTTCTGGACATCTATTTTCCAATAGGTTGAACAAGCACCCTAGTTTTAATACACAGTAATACAAGAATCTGAATTTCAGTAAAAAAAGTAGGTTGACTTTCAGATGTAACCAAAAGGATCATTTGCCGGTTAAAAGTCAACTGATGATTGAAATATGACTTCCAGTTACTCGCTTGGTTGAAAGTCAACCGCTTTATGCACGTGAAATGAAATTTTTAGGTTAATTTAAGACACAAATATTCTTGACATCCCGTCAAACCTTCACTTAATATTTTTGGAGATTATAACATATACTACTTATAAAATACGATTAAAATGATCAAAATAAGATAAGGAAATTTATTTCCCGTAAGAACTTGAACTTTTCTTCACCTCCATGACAATGAATTCCTTGGAATCTGTCTCAGCCTTAACTCATGAAAAACTTTACACAAACGACGCACATGTGCAACACATACATTTAAGCAGGCACCGATTAACACAGGCTTTTCATAATTTCTGGATATCAACAATTTTTAAAATAGTTTTGTGTTATTTAAGTGCAAACGTTGCACAAACGACTTAAATATATAATATCCAAATTAACGAGATCCACGCTTCAATCGAAATTTCTTCTAAGTGTTCGCGCACCGCAGTTCGCGCACACATTTCTGCTAGCGCAAATGAATTTCAGTTCGCACGACTGAAAATCATTCGAAAGTTAACATACCTACCAGTTGTTCTTTGTATTACTATATATTTCAGACAAAGACGCGGAATTTAAGATCAATTTATGGTTGAAATTAATTGACTTACTTCATATAAGTTAAAAATTAAATTCAGTTAATCTTAAAATTCAGATTCCTCTATTGCTGTGTAATAACAAACTGTAGATTTTGTCTCAATTATTTCATGGAAGGTGATAAAAGTACCTGTTTTATGGGCATAAGTAAAAGCCAGTATGTGTTAATTTTATTAGAAGTTGTTTGAAAAAACGTCAAATGTTAATTTTTCCGGAAAATACCCTAGCGGACCGAACAAACGGAACGGATACGCTACAGCGTATCCTTATATATCCACATCGTATCCTCTCCGTATCATGCAAGAAAAACTCATTAAAAAAGAAAGATTAACATTTTACTTGTTGAAATTCGGATTCTACGTGAAATTTTGAGTTAAAAAGTCACAGAGTAATCGCAATAGTTTTTCTTGCAACATTAAAAACTGTAAAAAAATATAATACTTATCGATGACGTGCGCTGAAGGCGACTTCAAACGCATCGTCGTTCAGTAGCAGTCAATAGGCGTTATCCGTCGACGATGCGTTTGAAGTCGCCAGAGTATCAATTATTTCATTTCCTTTCTTTTGTGAAATAATAATTTTTTATTGTTTTTGGGCTAATTTTAAAGATAATTTTCTGCAAGTCTGTTAGAATACTGTTCTATTAATTTTTTTTTAATTCAGTTATGAAAACCTGACTTTATATCAATATTGGTAAGTTCTTTAAATCAATCAGGGTGCTGAATGTAAACTTTAAAATATGCATTGTTTCATTTTTTTTTATTTTTTTATTTGTAAATGACATTTTTCAATTCAGATTTCTCAAGAAACAACTTATAATCGCTAAATTGTACTGTTTTTAAGTTAAAATGGTTTGAAAATGGCATAATTTTGAACACTTACAAATTTCTTGATTGATTGTACAAACTATTTTAGTTCTTGAAACACAGTCTCTTCCAGGAGCTTTGTTTATAAAATACTGATGCGGACCGATATGATTTCTCTGAAAGAACTCTGGAGACGCTTTAAGATTCGCTATATCGACGCCTCCATTCAATATGAGTCTATGTGCTGACATCTCCGTGTATGAGACTATGCGCTGTGTATAAGCATAGGGAATAGTCTCATACAGAGCGCTGTTAGCACATAGACTCATATTGAATGGAGGCGTCGATGTCTGTTATAATAAATTTAAAATAAGAAAGTAAAAATTAAATATTCAAAAATAAAAAAAATTGAAATTGAATTATTTTAAATAAAATAACACTCGAATCATTAAAATTTCAGAGTGCTGAATTTAAAGTTAGAAATTTTCATTGTTTCATTTTAAAAAATTTTTAATTTATAAGTGACATTTTTGAATTTTAATGTTTTAATACCAATGTAAAATCCTTTAATTGTAGTGTTTCAACCTAAAATTGTTTAAAAATGATATAATTTTGAACACTTAAAAAATTCCTTGATTCATTCTTCAAAATATTTTCCTATATATGAAATCTCGTAATTTCATGAAGAAGGATTTCGTGTGAGTCATAGTAAGTCGTAGGGTGACCTCTATATATTTAAATTAAAACTGATGAGAAAAGCACTTAAAGAAAAAACAATGCACATGCAGGATTTAAAGTTTGTTGGTAAAAAAGTCACTGAGTCATGATTATTAGTTGTTGAGTATAATTTATTCAAAAGAGAGTCAAAGTTTTTGCCTTCTAGAAAAGGCTACATAAAGCTCACACAATTAATTTAAATAAGACGAGTAAGAGGTACCGACTCGAACTTCTTAACTTCCGACACTGACCCTGACCACCTCAATTTGTCAGGTGAGGAGAGAAGATAACAGGGTAGACAAGCAAAGGTTCATACCTACGCAAACGCTAGAAAGAGACAATAACACTCACGCAGCACACAGTCATACAATACAAATACAATTAGAGAAAACCGACATGAATTATCCGGAACAAAAACTAACAAAAGTAAAAAAGTAGATTTCTCATTTTATCGATCGCCGATAATTATTTCGATTTATTTATTTTTACTATTAATTTCAATGTAAGTTGTTATTGAAGATATTATATCTTTGGTCGCTATGGCTGACTGTCACCATACACGTCGTAAAATGATATGCGCGTTATATTTCGGCCGATATTATTGTATGTACTATACACTGTATTCTACTCGATTAGATTAGATGAATGATAAAATGGTCTCAGTCCGTGGCGCCACCGCAGTGATATATTATAAAGTACAATCTTTCCTAATTCTCAAACTTGAACAAATATAAAGTAAAAATTAATTGATTATTTAATTAAAACTTATAGTTCCATGCTTCTTATTTTCTGCACTGATTGATTAATTATTTTTTTAAAGTGTTTGTTACGTTGTGAAATGACTATATATGAATTAAATTCTCAGAATGATATGTACATATAATTATATTTTAATTTTTGTCTTTAATTAGTTTTAAAGGTTATTATTGGATTAAATGTATAGAAATTCCATTTCGAACAAAAAACATATATATATATATAATGTAAAAATTACTTGAATGTTCCAATGAAAATAATTGTTTAATGCTTTTTATATTGTGAACTGATTAATTAATTATTATTAACTGATTCTATTAAAACTTACATGTTCTGGAATTAGTTTAAAAGGTTATTGATAATTCATATCGTCAGAAATGAGAGTTCAAATAAGAAAAACAAATATAAAGTAAAAATTGTTTGAATGTTTCAATGAAAATAATAGTTTCATGCTTTTTATGTTGTAAACTGTTTAATTAATTATTCGTCGATTGATTTTGTTGAAAAACTTTAAATTAAATAATGATTGAATTTAAATTTTTTTCCAATGAAGTAAAATAAATTGATTATTTACTTGAATGTTATGTAATTGAATATGGGCTATTATTTTTTAAATAAAAGTTCATTTTTTCTTTAAAATACCTCCATTGCAATTAAACATATAATCTTTCCAAATGCCTGTGACGTTGTGAAATGACTATATCTGAATTCAATTTTCAAAATTATATGTACATACATTTTAGTTTTTTGTTAATTAGTTTAAAAGTATAGAATTGTATAGAATTAATATAATGTAAAAATTATTTGAATGCTTCAATGAAAATAATTGTGTAATGCTTTTTATGTTATGAACTGATTAATTAATTATTAACTGATTCTACTGAAACTTACATTTTGTGGAATTAGTTTAAAAGGTTATTGATAAATAAAATATTCATAAATGAAAGTCCAAATTTTAAAAGTATATATAAATTAAAAATTATGTTAATGTTTTAATGAAAGTTATAGTTTAATACTTCTTATTTTTTGAACTGATTGCTTATTTTTCGTCTGATTAATTTTTTTCATAATATTAAATTACATGAAGATTGATTTTGATTTATTTCAATTAAGTACAGAAATTTATTATTTACTTTAATATTATGTAATTGAATATTAGTTATAATTTCTATAATAAAAGTTTATTTACATTTAAAATACCTCTATTCCAATTACGTAATTTCTGTCAATGTTTGTGATGTTGCGAAATGATTATCTGAATTTAATTTTCAAAATTATATGTAAATATGTTTTAATATTTTCTCTTGTAACTTGCATATTTAATCTCTCCATTTTACGGGTATGAGGGTGTTTTAATTTTTTCTCAAATTACTAAAAAAGGTTACCAATGAATCAGATTTTCAGAAATGAAACTGAAAGCTTAAAAAAAAATGTAAAGTAAAAATTGTTTGAATTCTTGAATGAAAATTATAGTTGAATGCTTTTTATGTTGTCAACAGATTAATTAATCATTAGCTGATTAATTTTTTTTCAATATTAAATTACATGAAGATTAAATTTTAATTTGTTTAAATTAGGTAGATAAATTGATTATTTAATTGAAGGCCATGTAATTCAATATTGACTATAATTTTTATAATAAAAGATTATTTATGTTTAAAATACCTCTATTCCAATTGTATAATTTTTGTAAATTTTTTGATGTTGTGAAATAAGTATCTGAATTCTTCTTTCAATATTATGTGTACATATTTTTTACTTTTCTATGGAATTAGTTTAAAAGGTTATTATTGATTCAAATTTTCAGAAAAATATCAAGTAAAAATTATTCGAATGTTTTTAATAAAAGAACTGTTTATTGATTTTTATGTTGTTAAATGATTAATTAATATACATATACATATATTTTGAATTTTTCTGGAATTAGTTTCAAAAGCCATTAATAAATTAAATGTATAGAAATGCAATTTCAAATGAAAAAATCTATTTTGAATGTTTCAGTGAGAATAATTGTTTAATGCTTTTTATGTTGTGAACTAATTAATTATATATTAACTGATTCTATACATACATTGATTAGCAGTTCGACCTTGAAAGTTCATTGCCTCACTAACCGATTCGGGTAGTGTTTCTAGGTGGATATTTACTACCAATGTGGGCCCACCACACCCACGACGGGCCAACAGCACGCAGTATTCCTGAACGGTCACCCATCCAAGTACTAACCGCGCCCAACAATGCTTAACTTCAGTGATCTTACGAGAACTGGTGTTTTCAGCGTGGTATCGCCGTTGGCAACTGATTCTATTTCATAAACAAATTACATTTTCAGGAATAAAAGTTCAAATCCTTCATATGTGTTATGTAATAGAATATTGAATATGATTTTTATAATAAAAGTTTATTCATATCTAAAATACCTCTATTCCAATTTCATAATTTTGAAAATGTTTAGGATGTTGTGAGATAATTATATAAATTCAATCTTCAAAATTACACGTAAATGTGTTTTAAGTTTTTATGAAATCAGTTAAAAAGATTATAAATAATTGAAATTTTTAGAAAAATATAAGATAAAAATTATTTTGATGTTTCGATGCAAATGATATTGTGGGTTGATTTTTATGTTATGAACTGATGAATTAACTATTAATTACTATCGACTGATTCATTTTTTCAAAAAAGTCAATTATATAAAGATTGAATTTGAATTGTTTTCAATTATGTATGTATACCATTAAGCCATTTCCCTTTCAGGGTAGGCGTGACACTACCCGATTTGGGTAGTGTTTCTAGGTGGATAGTTTCTTGTAGTAAATAACTACAAGTGTGGGCTCACCACACCCACGACGTGCCAACAGCACTCAGTATTCTTTGAATGATCACCCATCCAAGTACTAACCGCGCCTAACGCTGCTTAACTTCAGTGATCTGACGAGAACTGGTTTTTTCAGTGTGGTATGGCTGTTGTTAAGTTGTTAAGTTGTTGTTAAGTCACATAAATTGATTACTTACATTAAGGTTATCTGATTTAATATTGGCTGCTATTGTTATGATAAAAATTTATTTTTCCTTTAAAATATCTCCATTACAATTATATAATTTTTTAAAATGTTTGTGATGTTGTGAAGTGAGTATCCGAATTCAATTTCAAAATTATATGTGCATATATTTAAATTTTTTCTGGTTTTACTTTGAAAGGTTATTAATAATCGAAACTTTCAGATAAGTATTAAATACAAGTTATTCTAACATTTCAATGAAAATAATTACTAAATGCTTTCTATGTTCTGAAATCATTAATTAAATATTAACTATTTCTGTTAAAAATTACATTTTCTGGAACTAGTTAAAAGATGATTAATAAATTTAATTTAATAAAAGAAAAGTCAAAAAAAGAAAAATATATATAAAGTAAAAATTATTTGAAAGTTTCAATGAAAATAATTTTTTCACCCTTTTTATGTTGTGAACTAATTAATTAGGAATTAGCTGATTAATTTTGTTCACAATATCAAATTACATAAATATTGAAATTTAATATTCTATAATTAAGTAACATAAATTGATTATTTACTTTGAGATTATGAAAATAGTCCTATTCTAGTTACATAAATGTCCAATTGTTTCTGAGATTGCGAAATGAGTATCTGAATTCAATTTTCAAAATTATATGTGTTAGGCTCCGCGAACCCGAAAACGCCCAATGGGCGTTTAAACCGCACGCACCTAGGAGTGGGCATTTTTAAATGCTCCGAACTAGGCGAACTAAGTGTGGGCATTCTCAAATGCACCCACCTAGGTGGGGCAAAACTGAAACGTCTCGAACCCATTCTAGTTGTCTTTAGATACAGAGAACGCGTTTTGGGGAATACAAAAATTTCTTTTTGTGATAAAAAACTAGTATTTTTGTTGTGGCACATTCTGAAGCACACAATCCTGGTAAAAGTCAAGGATGAAAAAAAACAGTTATCATATACTAGATAACTGATGTTAAAAAGTGATAAAGACGATATAATGTGAGAAGTTGTACTTGTAGGCTCCGGAAGCTACGATCATAGTTCCTTAGAGCAACCATTCCCGACGCAACTGGAACGTGTACGTCATCCGCTTCTGCTCCTTCTGTCCTAGAAGGTAAGCAAGAGCGGGAAATTTACGCGAGATAACATCGGGCAACACTGTTCCTTGGAGTCAGGTCTCTAGCCGAGGATGATCTTACGCGGCAGACGGGACAGTTGGAGATGAAGTTTCACCTCTGGATACTTTTTTAGAGCTACCAATCTTTGTAGAATGTTATGAGGAACAGTGTTGACGGACCAGATGAAGTGATCCCAGAAGAACAGCCTTTTGCCTCCGGTTCGCGATGGAATGAGCCTGACGCTGGCAAGCAGGAATCTTGTTGAGCTGGCTAATAAATGAAGCTTTCATACCTCCAAGACAGCCGATTATGAGAAAGACGATATAATTACTATTGTTATTGTTATTGTTATTGTTATTATTATGTCAACATTTGCTAAACATTTTTAATAATTATTAGGTACATAACAATTTTTTTTTATTTATATTTTTTAAGATAATATTTCTTAAACAGATAGCCAAAGTAATAATAGTAAAATTATTCCAAATTACCAGAGAATATGAATTTTCAACACAAAAGTTAATTTTCAACAAATAATTTCAATTTTCAACAAAATATTTAGATTTTCAGTTGAATAAATTAATTTTTAACAACAAAAAAGACGAATTTTCAACTAAAGTTATGAATCTTTAACCAAAAAAATGAACTTTTCAGAAAGTAGTTCCACTTTCAACTAAAATTTTTGACCTAAAAAGATGAAGTGTAAACAAAAAGATAATAATTAATATTTAAAAAACAAAATGTTTAAATTAAAAGTCAAAAATAACTGTATTCAACCAACAGAAACGAATTTTCAACAAACAGAAACGAATTTTAAACCAAATGCTTGAATTCTCTACTAAAACATATTAATTTTCAATTGAAATTTTCAGTTGTGTTTTTAAATAAAGAAACTTATTTTTGTGATAAAAAACTAGTGATTTTGTTGAGGCTCACTCAGAAGCACAGAATCCTGATCAAACTCAAGGATGAAAAAAAAACAGGTAGAAAAAAGTCTCCAAAGATATCAGTTATGTAATATTTGCATCTTTTTGTTTTTACACGAACTGTTGATGCATTCAAAATCTCCTACTCATTTTTCTTGTTTGAAAATTAAGTTTTTTGTAGAAAATTCAACTGTCTGCTAAAAAATTCGTCTTTTGCTTAACTATTTGTATAAAAATGCAACTGTTTGAAGTCATTGTTCAATCATTATTGTTTGAAAACTCTAATAGTTCTAAATCCATATTTGTACGTTGACAATACAAGTATTTGGTTAAAAATTTAAGCATTTTCTTGAAAATTCGTCTTTTTTGTTTGAAAGTTCAACTATTTATCTTTTTTGGTTAAAAATGTAACTATTTTGGTGAAAAATTTGTTTTTCTTCGTTAGAAAATTAGTTATATGGCAGAAAATTAATTTTTTTTGTTGCATAATGAACCTAACTCGTGTGTTTGTATTACCTCAAAATATTTGGAATGATTTTTTTATTATTACATTGGCTATCTGTTTAAGTAATCCTACTTTGAAAAGTCTAAATAAACAAACTCATGAATAGTTATGTTCCTAATAATTATTTAAAATGTTTTTATAAAAATAAATTTCTTTATTTAAAACTGCAACTGAAATTGCAATTAAATCAAGACCGCGCTTAGTTAATTAATTCCATCTAATAGATCTGGCCCTCAACAAATTATTTCATTTTGACGCTTAATTTATTTTAACAACGATAAAGATAATTAAATATATTTTTTATTATATAGAATGAAAATGTTCGATTACAGAACACTATAACTTGAAGACGGTTGCCAATATATTAATAAAATTTGCAGATCTTATTTTTCAACACTAATATCTCTAAACTGACCAAAGAATTTTTGAAACTATTCATCTCATTTGTTGGGCACTTTAAATTTTTTTTAAAAATGGGACTTGTTATAGCAAAACTTTGTTCATTTACATAACTCAAAGTTGATGTAGAAATAAAAAAGAATAATTGATTGATCTTTATTTAAAAGTGCAACTGAAAATTGCAATTAAAAATTAATCTGTTTTAGTAGAGAATTCAAGCATTTTGTTGAAAATTCGTTTCTGTTGGTTGAATGCAGTTATTTTTTATTTCTAATTAAAAAATTTTGTTTTTTTAAATATTAATTATTATATTTTTGTTCAAATTCATCTCTTCAGGTTAAAAATTTTAGTTGAAAGTGGAACTACTTTCTGAAAAGTTCATTATTTTGGTTAAAGATTCATAACTTTAGTTGGAAATTCCTTTTTTTCGTTGTTAAAAATTAATATTTTCAACTTTAATTTAATTTTTCAAACTTTAAAGTACACCTCACGGTTATATTCACAATATTGAATTACATAAATATTGAATTTTAAATAGATAACATAAATTGATTATTCACTTCAAGGTTATGTAATTGAATATTGACTATAATTTTTGTAATAAAAGTTTTTTTGAATACCTTCATTATAATTATATAATTTTTTTAAATGTTTGCGATGGTTTGAAATGATTATCTGAATTTAATTTTCAAAATTATATGTACATATATTTTGATTTTTTATCAAATTTGTATAAAAGGTTATTAATAATTTGAATTTTAAGTGATGCAATTAAAAATTAAAAAAATATGAATTTAAAATTAATTGAATATTTAAATGAAAATATCTGTGTAATGCTTTTTATGTTTTCAAATGGTTGATTAATTATTGATTCTATTAGAACTTTAATTTTCTGGAATTTTTTCAAAAGCTTATCAATTAATCAAAATATTCAGAAATGAAAGTTAAAATTAAAAAATATATATAATGTAAAAATAATTTGATTATTTCGATGAAAATAATTGCTTGAGGGTTTCTATGTTGTGAACTGTTTAATTATTTATTAGCTGATTAATTTTTGCCACAATATTGAAATCCATAAAGATTGAATTTGAATTATTTTAAATTCAGAAACATATTTAAATTTGAAATACCACTAATTACATCATCTTTTAAATGATTCTGATGTTGTGAAACGATTGTCTGCATTCAATTTTCAAAATTATATTTGAATATTTTTTTATTTTTTCTGAAATTAGTATGGATGTTTACTAATATGTTTAATTTTCAGAAATGATAGTGAATTTTTTTTATTGTAGAATAAAAATTATTCCATTGATTGAATGAAAATTATATTTGAATGTTTTTTATGTTATAAACAGATTGATTAATTATTAGCTGATTATTTTTTTCAACTATTTTAAATTCCATGATGATTGGATTTTAATTGCTTTTAATTATGTAACATAAACTGATTATTTACTTCAAGGTTATGTAATTGACTATTGACTATAATTTGTATAATAAAAGTTTGTTAATGTTTAAAATACCTCTGTTCCGATTATATATATTTTTTTAAATTTTGCGATGTCGTGAAATGAGTATCTGAATTTTGATTTCGAAATTATGTGCACATATATTTGAATTTTCTCTAAAATAGTGAAAAGGGATATTAATCATTCAAATTTTCAGAAAAATATGAAGTAAACATTATTTGAATGTAGGATACCGACGTATCGAAGTCCAAAAACGGGCGCCAGAGGGCGACAGTCAATAGACGATCGCATAGAACAGGCAGCCGAAATAACAGGTGACAAT
The DNA here is from genome assembly GCA_932195095.1 of Andricus curvator. NCBI lineage: Eukaryota > Metazoa > Arthropoda > Insecta > Hymenoptera > Cynipidae > Andricus > Andricus curvator. Next base: position 11,006 of record CAKNYM010036544.1, on the reverse strand, counting down.
CATGAGAGCGCGGTTAGTGGGGAGAAGGGGGAAGATGACAGTAGCGGTGAGACGTTACAGACGCCGACCAGGGAGGGGACGGCAGAGAGAAGGGATACAGGCATGAACATAAACCCGGGAGACCCTCTAACATACAGCGCCTTAACAGGCTTGGCAGCGCGGGTTCGAACAGGAGTTTAGACGAATGGCGAAATAAAGTGAGCGCGACCAGTAGTGAAGGGGAAGAAAAAAGAAAAAGAGATGAAGGGGACGATGATTCAGAAAGGGACAAGGATAACAAGAAAGTTAGGAATAAACGAAAAACACCAGAAAGAGATAGGGAGGATGGGGGGATGTTTGAGAATCTAGCAGCCATCATAAAAGGGTTCAGAGAGGAAACAAGGAAGAGACTGGATGATATGAATAGGGATATGAATAGGCAGGGGAAAGACGTAAGGGGGGAAGTGAGAAAAGTAAGAGAAAAGTGGGAAGAGTGGGATAAACTCTGGAAAGAGGAGAAAGACAAGGTATGGGGTAAACTAGAGAGCATAGAGAATAGACAGAGGTGGACGAACAGAGAAATAGTGAGATAAAACAGCTGGAAGAACGGATAAGCAACTTAGAAATCAGGAATGAGCATATGGGGAAGGAAACACAGAGTGCGGAAATAGTAAAAGGGAGTGATAGCTTGCAAAATGAGAATGAAAGATTGAAGAAAAGACTGAGTGAGATTGAAAGAAGATTGGAAGGGGAAGAAAGTACGAAGAGGAAAAATAACATAGTAGCCCTGGCGGACAGAACGAACGGATCGGATACGCTACAGCGTATCCTTATAGTGTCCACATCGGATCCTCTCCGTATCATGCAAGAAAAACTCATTAAAAAAGAAAGATTAACATTTCACTTTTTGAAATTCGGATTCTACGTGAAATTTTGAGTTAAAAGGTCACAGAGTAATCGCAATAGTTTTTCTTGCAACATTAAAAAACGTTAAAAAAATATAATACTTATCGATAACGTGGGCTGAAGGCGACTTCAAACGCATCGTCGACGGATAACGTCTATTAACTGCTACTGAACGACGATGCGTTTGAAGTCGCCTTCAGCGCACTTCATCGATAAGTATTATATTTTTTAAAAGTTTTTAATGCTGCAAGAAAAACTATTGCGATTACTCTGTGACCTTTTAACTCAAAATTTCACGTAGAATCCGAATGTCAACAAGTGAAATGTTAATCTTTCTTCTTTAATGAGTTTTTCTTGCATGATACGGAGAGGATACGATGTGGATACTATAAGGATACGCTGTAGCGTATCCGTTCCGTTCGTTCGGTCCGCCAGGGAGTTAAGGAATTGAAAGTGGAGAGTGAAACAGGGGAAGCGAAAATCAAAAATCTTTTGAAAGATATTGGAGTTCAGGTAAGGGTAGAGGGAGTTAAGAGAATAGGATGGACGAAGGAAGTAGAAGAAGGAATGTTTCTAATGAAAATAGGGAGTGAGGAGGAGAAAAAGAAAATTATGGAGGGAAAAAAATTATTGAGAGGAAGAAGGGAAAGAATTGAAGAGGATCTGACATGGAGGGAGAGGAAAAGGAGATGGCAAATAGAGCAAAAGGCATGGGTCGAGAAGAAAAAAGGGCGCATGGTATGGATAGGGAGAGACAGATTATGGATAAATGTGGAGGAATAGTTTTGGGACGAAGAATTAGAAGAAATAAGGAAAAAGGGGAAAAGAGTTGAGAAAGGTAGAAGAAAGGAAGATGCAAAAGAGTTTAAAGATCAAACAGAGGGGTTTCAAAACGGCAAGGCGGAAGAAAAGTGAAGAGGATAGGTGAGGGAAGGGAAGAGAAAAATGTGAAAATAGCTTTCTGGAATGTGTCAGGCTTGAAGAACAAGAATGAAGGATTTTGGCGGGAGTTAGAAGAGTGGGATGTGATTATGTTGAGTGAAACCTGGGCAGATGAGAAGGACTGGAAGGGGTTGAAAAGGATGTTACCTAAAGGTTATGTGTGGACAATGCAAGAAGCAAGAAAGGAGCACGTTAAAGGTAGAGGGATGGGCGGCATGGTCTCAGGGGTGAGAAAAGAACTGGCAGTAAAAGGGAAAACAGAGGAGGATAGGGAGGAAAAGGATGGAACAATGGTAAGAAGGATTATAATTGGAAAAGTCAAAATAGCGGTGGTTTGTGTATATAGCAGAAGAGGGGAAGAGGAAGGTTGGAGAGTAATAAGGAGGTGGATGGAGGAAAAGAAGGAAGAGTTGGTTCTGATAGGAGGTGACTTGAATGCCTGGACTGGCGAGCAAGGGGGAGGGATTTGGGATGAAGAAAAGGAGGCCTATGTAAGGAGCTCCAAACATAGGGAGACATACCGGGAAGGGAGGAGGTTGCTAGACGAAATAGGAGAAACAGGATGGTTTATATGTAATGGCAATATGAAAGGCAATGAGAAAGAAGAGATCACATTTATAGGTAAGGGAGAAACAGTAATAGACTACATCCTGGCGGAAGAAAGAATGAGGAAGATGATAGGCAGTATGAACGTGGGGAATGAGATAGTGTCCGAGCACTTCCCAGTAATAGCTACTCTGAAAGGTGGCATCCGAAAGCGTGGCAGACGGAGAAAGGAAACAGGGGGAGAAAGGAACACGAAAATGGGAGTCTGGGGGGAAGATAAATTAAGAGAGTTTAAACAAAAAGTGGAAAAGGAGAATGTTAGGTATGAAAAGGGGAGGGAGTAGACTCGTTAATTGAAAAGTTGAAAGGGTCGATTGAGAAGGTAAGGGATGAGATAGGTACAAAAGAAGGAAGGGAAGAGGGAAAGAGAGGCTGGTGGGACGAGGAATGCAGGAAGAGCAAAGAGATAATGAAAGAGTGTGTAAGAAAATGGAGGAAAGGAGTAATGGAGAAGGCGGAGTACAACAGGAAAAAAAGAGAACATGAGAGGATGTTGGAAAGGATAAAGCAAAAGGGAAAAGAAAAATATAAGGAAGAAGTAGAAAAATCGATCAAAGAAGGTAGGGTCTGGAATGTGATAAATAGGGAAAGAGGAGGAAGGAAGGGCGTGAATGAAGAAATAGAACTGGATGAGTGGACGGATTATTTCAGGGGTCTGTTAGGGGGAGAACAAAATAGGATCAAAGGGGAAAATAGAAGGATAGTCCAAGGAGAAATGGAGGAAGGGAACAGAATAACAAGAGAAGAAGTAGATGAGGCGATAGATAGACTAAAAAGAAACAAGGCTACAGGAGTGGATGGTATGGAGAACAAAGCGTTAGAGTATGGGGGAGAAGGGGTTAGGGAAGGGATCTGGAAGATCTGCAACAAGGTCTGGAAAGAAGAAGGGTGGCCGGAGGAGTGGATGACAGGGCTGGTGGTACCGCTTGTCAAGAAAGGGGAGGGCAAGTAGGTAGAGGAGTACAGAGGGATCACTCTCATGCCAGTGAGTTATAAAATATACGCAGAAATTCTAAGAAAAAGGTTAGAGAGCCAGATAGAAGAGAAACAAAGTATCCCACACAATCAGACGGGATTTAGAAAAGGGATGGGGACAATGGATAACATTTACGTACTCAACTACTTGGTTCACAGAAATTTAGAGAGGAAAAGAGGGAAATTAGTCGCCTTGTTCGTAGCCTTTAAAGCAGCCTTTGACTCAGTGAATGGAAAAGCGCGATGGCAGGCATTGAAAGAGAGGGGAATAGAGGAAGGGTTAGTAGAGAGGATAAAGGAAATTTTTATTGAAACTAGGATAAGGGTGAAGATAGGGGGGAAAAAAGGGGAGGTTTTCTGGACAGGAAGAGGTCTAAGGCAAGGGTGCCCGTTGAGTCCGCTACTCTTTAATATGCTGCTGGCAGACTTAGAGGAGAAGCTAAAGGAGAAAGGCAAAGGGGGAACGATTTTGGGTAATAGCAAACTATACTCTCTAGCATACGCAGACGACGAAGTGCTGTTAGCAGACGATGAAAAGGGGATGAACCAAATGATGAGAATTTTCGAAGAGTATGTGGGAACAAAAGAACTGACGGTGAACGCAGGGAAGACCAAGGTGATGTGCTTCAGAACTAGAAAGACCAAAATAGGTTACGTTTGGAAGATGAACGGACAAACAGTGGAAAGTGTTGAGGAATTCTGTTATTTAGGTTTTTGGTTTGAGGCAGGAGGGGGAAACGAGGTGCAGGTGAGGAAAAGAATCGAGTGTGCGAGTAAAGTAATGGGCCAAGTATGGGGTATAGGAAAGAGAAGGTTCAATGACGATTGGAGAATGAGGGTTTGGTTGTTTGATGCGTTGGTTTGGGCGGTGTTGTGTTATGGAGTGGAGGTCTGGGGATGAAAGGATCATATAGCCTGGAGGTTTGAAGAGAAGTTGAAAAGGGGACAGGGGAGCAGAATAGCACAAGTATGCTTGGACGAAGTTTGGAACAAGGAGACGAGAGGGAATTTGGGAAATTCGAAATTGGAGGAAGAAAGGGAAAAAATGAGGAGGGTTTGTGATATACAAGAAGGGGTTCAGGATTGACAGAGCATAGAATTAGAGTTATTAGTAAGACAAGGAGAAGGGAGATGGAGAAAGATTATGGATTCGAGGTACAATAGATGGTATATGATGGTCAAAGGGTTAACGGAACCAGAATATTTGCCAAAAATAAAAAAGGAAGACAAATGGATTAGGTTGGTACGATTTAGGATGGGAGAAGGAGTGAGAGCTTGTAGATATTGGTTGGCTGAAGAGGACAATCTGTGCAGAGTATGTGGATACGAAATGGAGTCATGGGCACATGTGTTAGAGAGGTGTACAGGAGAGGAAGATGGACAGTTGAGTGTGGATGAGTGTGTGAGATGGATTTTCGATGGTAATGGACAGGGAGTGACGTGGATGAAGAAATTTGAAGAAATAAGAGAAAGCAAGAGAACAGGGCAAAGCCAAACGGGTAATCCTATTGAAAGAAATTAAATAGCAAGAAGTAAACCTTTGAAATCGTTGAAAATGTATTTTATGGTAAGAGGAAACGGAAGCCCTGGAATATCGCTCATTTTAAAGTTTAAGAATTATTAGAAGTAAGAGTATTGTTATTTTAAGTAAGGCGAAGCATTAGAATATAAGCAGCGGTTAAGTTAGATTAAGGATGGAATGTAAATATATGTACAGGGAACGAAAGCCCTCAAACCCGTAAAAGGGAGAGATTAAATATACATACATACATACATACATACATACATACATACCTCTGTTCCAATTGTATATATTTTTTTAATTTTGCGGTGTCGTGAAATGAGTATCTGAATTTTGATTTCGAAATTATGTGCACATATATTTGAATTTTCTCTAAAATAGTGTAAAGGGATATTATTCATTTAAATTTTCAGAAAAATATGAAGTAAAAATTATTTGAATGATTCAATGAAAATAATTCTTTAACGCTTTTTGTGTTATGAAAAATTATACCATTATTGGCTAATTAACTTTGTTATAAAATTAAATGACATAAATATTTAATTTCAATTTTTCTCTATCAAGTAACATAAATTAATTATTTACTTTAAGGTGATGTGATTGAATATTGGATATAATTAGAGTATAATAAAAGTTTATTTTTTAAACCTATCCCTATTACAATGATGTAATTTTTTCATAATATTTATGATGTCAAATGAGTATCTGAATTCAATTTTCAAAATTATATGTACAATGTTCATGAGTTTTATTTTTTCCTGAAAATTAGTATAAAAGGTTATTAATATTGAAAATTTTCAGAAATGAAATTTCAAGATTAAAAAATAAATAAAGTGAAAATTATTTGAATTTTTTACTGAAAATAATTATTTAAGGCTTTTTATTTTGTAAAGTGACTGATTGATTATTGACTGATTAATTTTTTTCATAATATTAAATGTTGTACATATTGAATTTGAATTTTTTCCATTTAGTAACATAAATTGATTATTTACTTTAAGGTTATGTAATTGAATATTGCATATAATTGGTATAATGAAAGTTTATTTATATTTAAAATACCCCTATTCCAGTTACATAATTTTTTAAATGTTTCTGATGATGTGATATGATTATCTGAATTCAATTTTCCAAATTATATGTACACGTGTTTTCATTTTTTCTGTAATTAGTTCAAAAGGTTGTTGATGACTGAAATTTTCAGAAAAATATAAAATCAACATTATTTGAATGTTTCGATGAAAACAATGATTTAATGCTTGTCATGTTCTGAACTCATTGATTATTTATTAGCTTATTATTTTTGTGCACAATATTAAATTACTTAAAGATTTAATTTTAATTTTTCAATATTAGCTAACATAAATTATTATTAAAAAATAAATTTGTTGAAAAATATAAAATAAACATTATTTAAATGTTTCAATGGGAATAATTCTTTATTGCTTTTCCTGTTGGAAAATGATTAATTAATTATTAGCTGATTAGTGTTTTTACAATATTAAGCCTCCGTTTGGCACATGTTCCGATAACCGTCGGTTTGGCACATGTGCAGCTTTCGCATATATTTAATTACCTAGTGTGGTAAAACTAAAAAAAATTTAATGTAGAAAAACAAATTTCACAGGTGAAGAAAATCTGTTTTCTTTCCCCTACATTTTCACGCCTTATTATGGTCTGTACTATCCCTTCGATAGCACACTGGGGTCAAAAAGACTCCAGGCATTTTCAATATTAATTTAAGTCCCTTCAACATTCGAAAATGATACTTGTACGGCCCTATCACCTTAGCCAGATACTCCCTCCATCTCGTAAAAAATGTCATTTTTCTCTATTTTTTAACTTCTACGATCTTTTTTTTCATATTTAGAAGAAATTTTGAACTAAATAACCCACAGCATTCTTTGAAGTAACTATCCAAGAGTGTGTAAAAAATTCAGCTACTCAAAATAATGAATTGGCTCTTTGCGGGAAGCCTTTTTCGCTTGGGGTCAAAAAGCCGCCAGTATGCCAGCTATGTTACGCATCGGGAAGTGTGCCATCGAAGGGTTATTCTTATAAATGGCATTTATGTGAATGAGAGAGAAGTAAGGGAAGGGAGAAGAAGTAGAAGTATGTGAGTGGATTTAGGGGAAGTAGAGGATGGAGAAATAAGGGAATTGATGTAATTTGAAGTGTGGGTTGTGAGTGTTTGGGAAGTAGGAGAAGTAAGTGTAAGTGAGAGATGTGAGGGGTGGGGAAGTAGAGAAAGGAGAAGTAAGGAATGTGAGGGAGTAGAAAGTGGGAGAAGTGAGGGATGTGAACAATGTGTGGGGATGAAATTGTAGAGGAGGAAGAAGTAAGAGAAGTGAATGAAACTAGAGGAATTGAGAAGAGGGAAAGGAGATGAGGGAGAAGCAAAGAAAGGGAGGAAAGGAGAAGTATGGGAGTGGAATTAGTGAAAGTGAGGGTATGGGAAGTGAGTTATGTGATGGCAATGGATGCAGGAGAAGTAAGGGTTCACTTTATAACGTTCACATATGCGTATGCAAGATGCCAAGAGAATATAAAAGGCAGTTTGAATGGAAAAATACCAAGAGAAACTGAAAAAACGAATTAAAATGTTCAAAATGCATTATACATATTTAATACATTTCCGCATAACATATATAGGGGTCTGGCAAGGCCACTTGTGACAAACCGAAGTATATTTAAATAAATATCCTTGTAATTATCCTTGTATGGCATGTATCCTTTCAATTCTTTTTTTAAATGATAGCTGAGGAAATTTTAGGAAAAGTCAGGGAGTTTGAAGTCACTAACTCAATTAGAAGTATACTAAAAAAATATTTTGAATCGCGAAAGGTCTGGCTGGACCCATGTGCCAAACGGAGGGTTAAATTACATAAAGATTGAATTATAATTTTTCTAGATTAAGGATCATGAATTATTTATTTCAAGGTTATGTAGTTGAATATTGGTTTTAATTCGTGCGATGAAACTTTATTTATATTTAACATATCTCTGTTGCAACTATATAATTTTTTTAAATGTTTCTGCTATTTTGGAATGAGTATCTCAATTGATTTCTCACAATTATATGTAAATATGTTTCAATTTCTTCTGAAATTAATTAAAAATGTTAATTATAATTATAATTTTCATAAAAATATAAAGTAAAATTTATTTGGATGTTTCAATGAAAATATTTGTTCATTAATTTGTACGTTGTATGCTGATTGATTTTTTCACAATATTGAACCACATAATTATTGAATTATAATTTATCTTTTGTGTGGTAACAGGAATTGATTACTGACATTAATATTATATCATTTAATATTGGCTATGATCTGTACAATCAAAGTTTATTTATGTTTCATACCTTTATTACAATTGAGTAATCGAGAATGACGTCATGGTTATGATAGGATAGGTGTAAATGTCAGGAAGATTAGCATAGTTGGTACATATTTACAATAAAATAAGATATGCAAAAATTTCAGGTTGGAGTATCGGATAGATTTGATCAGAATGTGGCAGTATATCTTAAAATTTTGGATAGTTGATTTTATTTCTTGAAACTGAAAGGTCTTCAACCGATAAAAGAATAAAACATAATTGCGCAAATGCATTTTATACTTGAAAAATACTTTTACGTTTATAATATTTTTTCAAAAAAGTCTTATGCATTCCCATGTAAGGATGTACTAACTATGTTGACCTTCATGACATTTGCACCTATCCTATTATGATTATGACGTTTAGCTCACATACTCAATCATATAATTATTTTAAATTTTTGTGACCAATTCTCGATGATCAAATTCCATTTTTTGCACGCTTCAGAGAAGGAAATGGAAGAAATGGAATGTTGTAGGAATTAAAGTTAGAAATATCATCTTTAAAATGAGATTAGGAATATGATAAAATATCAACTGGTTCTCGAATTGTCATTTAAATTCGACATTCGACTGCCGCTCGGCGAACTGATTTTCATCTTGGACATGCTTCCACATTTTTTATTATAAGTCGAGAAAAAGTAAATATTTCATTATGTTCTTGGTCTCATTTTAAAGAGCAGATTCCAAGCTTATATTTATCGGAGTTTGAATTTTTTCAATTCACTTCTCTGAGGCATGGAGAAGTGGGACTTAATATATCGTTGAGATAACCACGAAAAAAGAGAGGCATGTAACTTCATTCAATTTTCGAAATTATATGTGGATATGTTTTAATTATTCAACGATGTTTTGTCGAAAATTTGTCTATAAACATTTATTTAAACATTCCAGTGCAAATACATGTTCAATGATTTTTATATTGAGAACTGAGAATCAGATCAGAATAGGATTTTTTTCAATTATAGGTATTAATTTGTTAATGATTTAGCGGTGTATATTGATGCTTACATTTAGAAAAATGGCCGTGAAAGTACCCGCAAATGTCAATGTACAAAAATTATGTTTTTTCAAAATATTAAATTACATAACGTGCACTTGAAATCTTCAAATTATATCTCGACATTTACTATTATAATTAGTAATAGTAAATTCTGTACAAAAATTATGTTTTTTTCAAAATATTAAATTACATAACGTGCACTTGAAATCTTCAAATTATATCTCGACATTTACTATTATAATTAGTAATGGTAAATTCTAAGTTACATGGATTCACTGAATACATTCTTTTAGAATATAATTTCAGCAAGAATTTGATTGGTCAAGAAATTTGAGCGAACAAATAGTGATTCGAAAATTGAGTAAAGGAGCAAAATGAAGCAAAAATGTTAGCGCGCGCACGTAATGGTCTAGTCCGATCCTATCCTATCCTATTATAGATGAAAACTCGTAATTTCATGGAGAAAGAATTTCTGTTAGCAATAGTAAGTCACAGGGTGACCTCTATATTTAAAATTAAAACTAACAGAATTGAAAAAGTAGATTTCTCATTTTATCGATCGCCGATAATTATTTCAATTTATTTATTTTTACTATTACATTCAATGTAAGTTGTTATTGAAGATATTATATCTTTGCTTTTTATGACTGACTTTCTCAATACACGGCATAAGATGAAATGTATTTCAGTAATTTTTCTACATTTTTAATTCAGGCGCAGATGTTGTTCTTTATCAGGGTATATGCGCGTTATATTTCCGCCGATATTATTGTATGTACTATAGTCACGAAGAAATAGTATACTATTCCTTCGCAACTATAGTCTACTCGATGGGATTAGATATAGTTCCATGCTTCTTATTTTCTGAACTGATTGATTAATTATTTTTTTAAAGTCTTTGTTACGTTGTTAAATGATTGTATATGAATTAAATTTTCAAAATGATATGTACATATATATTAAAAAAATTTTTTAATTATTTTTGAAGCTTACTATTGAACTAAAGGTATAGAAATGAAATTTTAAACAAAAACATATATATAATGTGAAAACTACTTGAATGTTTCAATGAAACTAATTGTTTAATGCTTTTTACATTGTGAACTGATTAATTAATTATTAACTGATTCTATTAAAACCTAAATTTTCTGGAATTAGTTAAAAATGTTGTTCATAATTCAAATTGTCAGAAATGAGAGTTCGAATTTGAGAAAAAATATAAAGTAAAAATTATTTGACTGTTTCAATGAAAATTATGTATGCATGCTTTAATGAGAGTAGATGAGCTGAGCCGCTTGTGGCTATAGATCCTGTTACCGACATGTTACCGACCTTCTGGAAGATTCAGAGTTGATGACGTTATCGGTATTATTCTTTTAGAGGCAGCAAAGGAATGTTGTTTGTCACTTGTTTTCAAATTTCGAGCGACATTTTTTTCCGAGAAGGGCATCCGGTGTTTGAGCGGCTCTTTCTTTGATATTGTTAATTTACGTTTGATAGGAGAAATATGATTTTGTTTTTGAGATTCTTTCTAAAGCCGAAACGGCATATTAGATAAAAGCCGTCTTTGATTATCTGAGTAAGCTTAATTTTTATCAGCTAAGGCATCCATGGTATTGTATAACATGATGTGTAACAAAGGTATTTTTGGCACTTGTTTTTAAATTTCGAGCGACATTTTTCTAAGAAGGGC
>CAKNYM010036542.1:0-26481 GCA_932195095.1 Andricus curvator | reverse complement strand
GATTTCATGTGTTTTTGTAGAAATTTTATAAAAAATTAAAGTTTTTCTTCAATTTAGCATATACCTACTGCTAATTTTGATTTATTTATTAATGTATACTTTACTAATTTTTGAGTCTATATGAAATTCGGATATTATTCGGAATTTAATTGTTTAAAAGGATATTTTTAAATTCTTATTTAATTTCAAAGACGCTTAGGCAAAAAAAAACGTCAATAAAAAGTATTTCAATGTCAACATTCTTCGTATATTACAGTGCATTGTCCCATACATTTAGCATGCATAAATTAATCACAAAATATCTATCATTTGCAAAAATACTAAAACCATTTCAAAATCATTTTTTATTTTTTTTTTATATCCCGTAAAGGGATTTTTTTGAGTAATCGTTTAATATCTTCTGTTATAACTTTTTATTTTAAAATTCAAATTTTTCAAAATTGAAAAAATCGCATTGGTCCACAAATGACGGGGAATGTATTATTTGTACAATTTTTACTAGTGAACAAGAATAAAACCATTGAAATTCAAAAACACAATTTTGGCCCAGGTTATGATTTTTGCAAAATGTGAAAAAGACATGTTTTTTTAATTAGGCCATATGCATACTTTTTGGAAAAATTTGAATATGTCGAATCTGAAATTTTCTTAGCTTGATAATTTTTTTTTTATCGAAACAAGTCATGAGAATAAATTGTTCAACTTTTTGAGTACTACAAATAGTATTCATAGAATTTTTAAATCTTGAAAAAAATGGTCTGAAAAATTTTCAAAATGCTCTAACTTTTTTAATTTTTATCCAAAATAGCTGACTAACAAACGTTTCCTTTCTTTTCACACATTTAAAAAGTTTGCCAAATAGCAATTCTGAATCAGGGGGCCTCAAAACATCGACATTTGATAGAATCCGCAAAAGTCATTTTTCATATAAGATCAACACCTTCTCATTGATTAGTTCATCCTTACATGGGAATGCGTACGACTTTTTGTAGAAAATATTCTGAACGTAAAAGTAAGTTATAAATGTATCAATATTAATATTTTTCAAGTGCGAAATGCATTTGCGCAATTATGTTTTATTCTTCTATCGGTTGAAGACCTTTCAGTTTCACGAAATAAAATCAACTATCCAAAATTTTAAGTTATAGTGCCCGATTCTGATCAAATCGATCCCATACTCCAGCCTGAAATTTGGTGTATCTTATTTTATTGTAAATATGTTCCAACTATGCTAACCTTCCTGCCATTTCCACTTATCCTATCATAACCATGACGTCATGCTAGAATATTCAATTGTAATAGAAATATGTATACCATTAAGCATGAAAAAATGAAAAAAAACTCCATGAAACATGAATAAACTTTGATTGTACAGATCATAGCGAATATTAAATGACATAATATTAATGTCAGTAATCAATTTATGCTACCACACAGAACAAAAATTAAAATTCTATAATTATGTGGTTCAATATTGCGAACAAATCAATCAGCTTGTTTGAACTTCTTCTTTTGAATATTTTTAATTCTCTTGAAATCTTTTGAATTTGTTTAATACCTCTAAATTCTTTGAATTCTCTGCGTTATTTAAAATTTTTGTAAACTCTCTAAACAGTTCTTAATTTTTTGATTTCTTACGAAACCATTGAATTCTTTTAATGCTATTTCATTTTCTTGAAATCATTAGAATAAACTTCGAATTAGTTTGAACTTCTTTACAGCTTTTGAAATCTCTGAATCTTTCTAAATTCCTCTAGAACAATAGGATTATCTACAGGTCTTCGATTTTCTCAGTTTAATTGTAATTCAATAGTAATTAGCCAATTAATCGTACCTCACTGGTACACACATGTGCGAAAAATTTCAAAGTTTCTTCTTTCATGTGAATTTCAAGCAAAAACTTGTTTTTGTTGATTCCCAATTTTATATTATTGTTAACTAGTAAAAACTGTACATATGAAAAATTCACGGTAATTTTTAAATAAATAGGAATTTTTTCGTTCAAGAAATTAGATGCACATTGTCTTATTTTCACGATAAAGCTGTTCAGTTTTTAACTCGTTCTTCATTTTACGAAAATTTGGATTATTTTCTGTCATTAGCTCATTTTATAATATTTTTTTGCATATTTATTCCAATAGATTTCGGTCAATAATTTGAATTGAACATGCTTCACTTGGACGATAACAGAACGATCAACTACTGTGTATTTCAAAAAATTTCTAAGTAGAGATCCGAACATTTTGAGTTGAACCCAAGTTTGAAAAATTTCTGAAATAGTAAACGGATTTCATTGATACATGTATAGAACTCCTGAAAATAAAACAAGAATTCAACGATCAAATTTGGACAAACACCACAAAATGCTCCTATTGCAATTCCTAAAAACAAAAGAAATTTGTTTCTTTGCACAAAAATAAAACAGAGGAAAGAAAAATGAGAAGGCAACCAACCAAATCCCCTTCCTTCTCTTTTTTATTTCTTTCTTCTTTTTTATTTTTATTATTATCATATCACAATATGAAAGTATGCACAATATTTACCAACGTTTTGGTGCTCACACAGCACCCTTATCAAGGCAAGAAAAATTAGAGCAGGTAGGAACAGCGACGAAATAAGGACGCTATCTCCTCGATACCTGACAGCTGAATGTGGGTTAAAAGAAAAATCCGTTATAAACAAACAAAAAATGAGAGAAAGTCAGGAAGCATGAAAGCGTATTGCTAAACTTAATTAATTCCACTGGAATAACTTTTGTTTCATTTATCCAAATCAGTTTTTAAATTAATAGACAACTTAAGTTTGTTTTTTAATATAAAGCAATTCCATGAATTCGCTCTTTCTCTCATTACTTTCACTGTGTAAAATTTCAACATTATCCCAGTCAAACTCATGGTCAACATCAACAAACCCTCTCGTATGTCTAGCAAGAACACTCTTATAACAACGTCCCAAAAAAACATAGAAACAAAAAAACAAAACAAAATATTTTTCTTGGATAACAAATTTCGAGATTTTGCTTTTCACAGTAATTTTTACAATAGACAATTTGAACATAATTTGAAGAATTTCAAACTCTCAATGCTGAATGTACTGATCAAGGATGTTTCAAATCATGTTAATTTTTTAAAAATAAAAATTTCCAGAATCAAATGTGAATTAGAAGTATGTTTGCCACAAGATAAAATCATTTTTCTTTTAAAGCATCAGATTTTCCTTAATCGAAGATTTTTAAACGATGATAAAAAATATGAGAACAAACTTTCTATTTTGATTGATCGACAAACTAATATTCAAGAGCAAAATTTAAATTTACACAAGATTTTTGAAAAAGAAGATAAGGATCCTTGGTTTGTAAATTTGGCAAATATTCAAATTCCTGATTCAGTTACAGATATTCTCAGATTAGGTAAAGGTTTTAGTAACCATGTGATTGAAAGTAAATCGAAACAAATGATGGAAATAGTCAAAGATGTTGAATCAAGTATACACAAAATTCCAATATTAGATCAACAGGATTTCCGAAACAAGGTTTTACACTTGTCGAAAAGCTTTGTTGATAAAAATTGTTTGCACAGTAGTAGTATTGATCGTAAAATTTCTGAAGGTTTCAAGATGACGAAAGGTTTCCTTAAAAACAACCCTGATATAATTTGCATGAATGCTGATAAAGGCAATATTACAGTTTTATGAAGAAATCGGATTACATTAGGGATATGGAGGATTTACTTTCCAATCGTGATAAATTTGACTTATTGAATGAAAATCCGCTGAAACAATTAAGAAGAGACACTTTCAAGATTCTAGACAATGGAAGAAATAAAGGACTTTTGGGAAAGGATATAAGACGGACTGATATACATACCGAAGACACAGTTCTTGCAAGATGTTATGGTTTGAGAAAGATTCACAAAGGTGGCTATCCTTTGAGATTGATTATGTCCACTATTAACACTCCCACGAAATTTTTAGAACAAAACTTTAATTTGATACTTAAAGACTCAATTACAACTTCCAAATACAATATTAAAAATAGCTGGCAATTCAAAAAAATTATTATTAAAAAAACTGTTCCTGATGACTATGCAATGATTTCTTCGGATGTTGTTGCAATGTTTCCAAGTATACCTCTTGAATTGGTTAAACAGGCAATTTTAAATAGATGGGATAATATAAAAACACGTACTCGATTAAGTCAAAAAGATTTTATTGAAGGGATAGTGTTCATTATGAACTCAACTTATTTTAAATTCAATGGATCTGTTTATAGGCAAAAATTCGGTACTCCCATAGGTTCAGTCATTTTTTCGATTTTAGCAGAAATAGTTATGGAAGATTTGGAGGTCTTTGCTTTCAAGAAGCTGGATTTTGTTTTGCCCTTTTAATTTCGGTATGTTGATGACACATTATTATGTGTTCCTCTAGCAAAGTTACAGGCAGTTTTTGATGCTTTTAATAGTTTTCATTCGAAACTTCAGTTCACCCATGAAATAGAGAACAATAATAGCATCAGTTTTTTGGACGTAGAAGTAGTTAAGGGTCAGGATGGTAATATTATTACCAATTGGTATAGGAAAAGTACATATTCAGGTAGAATTTTAAATTTCTTTTCGGCTCATCCTTTTCAAAACAAAATTGCAGTAATCAAAAACTTAGTTGACAGAGCTCTAGGTTTGTCCCACATTTCATTTCACAAAGAGAATTTGAATATAGTTAGGAATATCCTTTTTCTTAATCATTACCCACAAAAGTTGATTGAGCAACATATCACAATTAGAATTCAACAAATCAAAAACAAACAAAGTGACATTTTATCTACAGATAATCAGAAAGAATTGAGAGAATATAGTTCTTTCAATACTTTTGTTCTTCCCTTTTTTGGTCAAATTTCGAAAACTATTGAATTTATGTTGAAAAAATTTAATATTCATACTATTTTCCGTATACCATTTGAAATGGATTCAATAATAACTTTTGGTAAAGATCCTTTAGAAAAATGTTTGAAAAAGGTGGTGTTGTTTACGAGATCACTTGCAAGATCTGTAAGATGACTTATGTGGGACAGACTGGCAGACTTCTTAATACTAGGGTGGAGGAACACAAAAGTGATGTTCGTTTGGGACGTTTTTATAAGAGTGTTCTTGCTAGACATACGAGATGATTTGTTGATGTTGACCATGAGTTTGACTGCGATAATGTTGAAATTTTACACAGTGAAAGTCATGAGAGAAAAAGAGAATTCATGGAAATGCTTTATATTAAAAAACAAAATAAGTTGTCTATTAATTAAAAAACTGATTTGGATAAATTAAACAAAAGTTATTCTAGTATTATTAATTACATTTAGCAATACTTTTTCATGGGTCTTGACTTTCTCTCATTTCTTGTTTATTTATAACGGATTTGTCTTTTGACCCACATTCAGTTGTCAGGTATCGAGGTGATAGCATCGTTTTTGCGTCGTTGTTCCTACCTGCTTTAATTTTTCTTGCCTTGATAAGGGTGCTGTGTGAGCACCAAAACGTTGGTAAATATTGTGCATGCTTTCATATTGTGATTTGATAATAATAAAAATAAAAAAGACGAAAGAAATAAAAAAGAGAAGGAAGGGGATTTGGTTGTTTGCCTTCTCATTTTTCTTTCCTCTTTTTTATTTTTGTGCAAAGAAACAAATTTTTTTTGTTTTTAGGAATTGCAGTAGGAGCATTTTGTGGTGTTTGTCCAAATTCGATCGTTGAATTCTTGTTTTATTTTCAGGAATTCTATACATTAACTTGATTATTGGACGATAAATGGGATTTTGAATTTGATTTTGGTCTAATTTAAAATTCTTAAATTTCATTGATACATTTAATTAATTTTACAAATGGGCAGTTTTTCTCACATAATTAGAATCAATGAAAAATTACTGATTCCTAGTAAACGATATTTCTTTCATTCATTTACTGAAATTAGGCAGAGAATCAGGAAAATTCACTAAATATTTCAGTAACGTTTCAATGATCTACAAGTCACAGTTCAGACATTTTAAGTAAATTTTTAGAGATATTCAGTCGAGTTTCTGTGATTAAATGAATGAGAAATCATTTATTGAGAATCCTTAATTTTTTACTAAACGAAACATACGAGGCCCTAACATTAATTTTAATCATGCGAGTGGAAGTAATGCATTATTATTTACATAAAGCGAGAAGTTTCAATAAGTTTCAATAAGTTTCAATAATTTAAATAATTCAGATAATTAATAAAAAAGACAATACGAAAGAATTCATAGAATTCAAAATATTTCAGAGAATTCGAAAGAATTCAGACAATACAAAATTTATCAGAGAATTTAGAATAATTCAGAAGAGTTTTATAATATTTATTTTTCAAGTTTTGTAATTTTCACATTGAAAAACAATTTTTTGCAATAAATAATTATAATAAAATTAATAGAACTGATTATTTAATAACAAAGTAGACTTTCAAGGTGAAATGTAAAATAAGTAAATCCACTCTCTGAAAAAATTGATCGATTTTAAATTCAACGGAAGGAAAATTATATATAATATTATATATTCAAACTGTTTTCATAAATAAACTTCAATGATAAACTTTATTAAATTTATTTGTTTATCAGTTAATTTCCAAATTTTCAATTAAATCACGTCGTAATTGAAACACGTCGAAATGACCATGAATTTTAAGTAAAGATTTAAAATATAAATTATTATAAGTATGTATTCAAAATCTTTTTAGAGAAAAAATACAATATACTTTTTGAAAAAATCAAATTATTCCGTTTTCCAAAACCATTTTATTCCATTTATAGAAGATTCCATATTCAAAATCTCACAAGATTAAGATTCTTGTCTTTGAATATTAATCGGCAGGGAAAATGAAAAATTCTTTGGGGATTTCAAGTTCTTTTTTGCAGTTGCTTCTTCCTGCTAATTATATTTGTAGTTAAAAATTTTCTTATTTAATAGAAGTTCAACAATTTTGATAAAATGTCATCCTTTTTGGTTCAAAATTCTACTGTTTTGTTCAAAAATAGCTTTTTGTTTGACGTAACCCCCTTTGTTAGGTATGATTTATGGTGAAAGGGGTAATCAAAAGAGAGTGGACGCGTGTTGCAGGCGTGCCACGTTCCACCTCTGTGTCTGTCTGCTGTTGATGTTTTAGTATTGGGAGCTGGCTCGTCTGTTAGCTGGTCGTGGCGCAAACTTGGCGGTAGCTCGTACTGGTAGATGTCGATTGTTCTTCCGGAGAAAGGTATCCAACCTTTCCATGGATTTTACTCGATGCGGCGACCCGTGTGTTCGACCCGAAGGTTAGGTCTCGTCAGGGTCTGGCATTCCACCTAGAACAGTGATCGGAAAACTTTTTGCTCACTTTTCAGGTATGGTCAGGCCCGTCCCGGCTTAATTTTTTCTGCTACTTTTCGTTCTATTCACGGACTTCAGTGTGGGTGAGCTTTCTCCAGCAGGGGTCTTTTGTCCAATGATATATTACTTGCCTAAGAAAGTTGAAAATTTAAAGGAGTTTAATATCAAAAAACTTTAGCTCAATATTCAATTTTATACTAAATACTTCTAAAATTTTCAAACTTTATAGGCAAATGACATATCGTTGAAATCGGAAAAATTCGCAGATTCCAAAAATATCACTTTCAAATTGCTAATTACAAAATTAACGATTTTTAAATTTTGTCAATTTGTTCTACTTTCCAATAAAGGACCCTTGAGGAAAGGGTCGGTCTGCCCAAGCTCGCAGGTTCCTGACCAGAAAGTAGGTCGTTGGGCAGGCCGGACACGGTAGCCTGCCCTGGGCAAGAGCGTGCCGACCACTGACCTTGAAGTCTAGGTTTCGTCGTGGCGTTAGTCGGGGTCGCTTGGCAGGTGGGGAGAGGAGAGAAAAGTTCGTCGGCGCTGAGGATGAGAGTGTCGTCCGCGTCGGAATATTGAACCACTTACCAGGAGTGGGTGGTAAGGGTCCCTCTGGAGTCTTCGGGGGTTCGAAGTCGCATGTCCCGTTAGGAAGTGTGAAAGGAGCCGAAGATAGCCCTGGAAAGATAGGAACCCGGCGTGTAGGTTTGGTTTTTTGGCCCGGAGCTCCGTAACGTCTGGATGGATCCAGGCGGCCCGATGCTGGGAGCGAAAAGGGGTCGGAAGGTACCCCGATGAATCGGAACCAGGAGTCTGAAGAGATGACGTCGATGGATCGGATTTTTGGACAGTTAGGATCAGGAGAGGAAGCTCGGAGGAGAGCGGGGGCGGCGTGGTTTTCACGCAAGCGTTTGTTGGGGCGGACACGGTTTTTACGTTTGCCCATAGAGTTGAAAAGGGAGACAGTTAGAGAAAGATGGAGAGAGAAAGAGAGTGGCTCCAAAGACCCGGAAGCAAACCCAGAGCCACAGAACAAGAGAGAGAGAGAGAGACAGAAAGTGGCCTCGAAGACCCTGAGGCGAACCCAAGACCACCGAAAAAGAGGGAGAGACATAGAATGTGACTCCGAAGACCCGGGAGGGCAAACCCAGAGCCACAGAAGAAGAGAGAGAGAGACAGAATGTGACCTCGAAGACCCGGGAGGGCAAACCCAAGGCCACAGAAAAAGAGAGAGAGAGATAGAGTGTGACTCCGAAGACCTGGGAGGGCAAACCCAGAGCCACAGAAAAAGAGAGAGAGAGGGATAGAGAGTGACTCCGAAGACCCGGAAGGGTATACCCAGAGTCACTGAAAAATGGAAAAAGAGAGACAGATAGCGAGTGACTCCGAAGACCCGGAAGGGCAAACCCAGAGCCACTGAAGAGAGAGGGAGATCTAGGGATAGTGAGAGGAAAGTGAAAGAAGCGAGATTAATTTGGAGTTAATTTCGAATTTATTTGACTATAGTTTACACAGAGCAGAGGGGGCCCTTAGTAGCTATCGCCAGATATAAAAAGGTTTCTAGTCTGAGCACGAGCTGGTGCTGAGACGTCAGTGACGATTCTACTCAGGGCGCCGGCATTTATTTACGAGAATGGCAACGAGGAAAAGAGCGGCTGCCGGGTTCTGATTGGCCCCTGACTCTCGCAACGGAGTCGCAACGAGGCGGTGGGGACACCGTACTCCGTGCTGCCTTCCTTCGATCTCGAGCGTCTCGCGCCATTTTAATACTATTTTTCCGAATATTTAATATTAATATTACAATTTAAAAATAATAAAATATGCGACATTAAATAACTTAAAGAAATGTGCTCCGATATTTGAGGGTATTATCGCGCAAATGCCTGCGAATTGTTTCGTGAGATATTTTTACACCTCTTTTGCTTAATTTTTTGCCCCCTTCATTAGAGTTAAGGCAGGATTTTTCGAAAACAGAGCAAGAATCATTTTCTCGACTTTATCCGACACTTTGCCAACACACCCACGATTCCAAAAGTCATCGACATTTCTGACTGCTGAAAACCGGTTTACCCACTTTGTTACGAACTGCCGCGACATTTTCATGTATTTTGCGGCAGCTGCATGTGACATTTTGGGTCCTCGCGGGTGTGTACACAAAAACACAGCCTTGTAGCTCTTAGCGTGAATAGCACTCATTGTCCTTAAACTGCCGGAATCAAACTAAATCGAACAAAAAGGTGCTCTTTTTCATACTGCGAAAACGGCGAGGGTTCCCTCTATATTAGAAAAAAAATGGCAATGCTACGACTTACCGGCTGCGGATAAACGCCGCTACGCTCTTATGTGACATACTGTACGTGAGTAGCGCGGCCTATCCAGTGGGTTACAGGTGGAGGGGATACAGACATTGAAAAAAGACCGCCGATGCTACCTCGCTCACTACTATGTATCCCCTCCACTCACGCCGCGCCACTCAAGTATAAGCGACGCCTGTGATCGTTGCTTTCTCTTCTCGCACGGGTCTTCAAAATTCTCCAAAGTCACGTAGCCGACGCGTGACCACCGGCTGGCCAGGGTCTCGTTGTTTTTCCCTCCCATGCGCGCAAATCTCTGTCCCTTTCTTTCTCTCTCTTTCCTCTTCTATCTATCTCCCGACTCTCTCTAGCCAGGGAACTCAACCGGCGGCGACGTTGGTGTCTATGAAAATTTAATTCAAGATATCCTATGCATAAAAATCACATTAAAAGTAAAAATTAACTCTGAAGTATAACTAACAAAAACAAAGTGAGAGGACGGCATTAACTTGTTATTAAATTAAGAGGGAAATTAATTAATAGACACGGACGGTGAATTTCTGTTTCTCATGACTTTTTATAAATTAATTAAGTTGGAAGCAACTTGTTTAAATTATGAAGAAACGCAAAGAAGTGAGAAATAACCTTTCGGTTTAGTTAGAATAGGAAAAATCAATTATTTCAATCAACTTTTATAATTTCCAGCTGATAAAATTGATAAATTGATATATGTACATATATGAAAATATTTACACATATATCAATGCCTGCATATTTTTAAATCATAAAATTATTCCATGTATTTAGTCACTTTATGAAATTTTCTTTCTCCAGGTTTAATATTTTTTCAGTAATTTTAATTTAATCATGTTAAGATGATTCTGGATTTACAAAAATTATAATTTTTTAATTTTTTCGCTTATTATTAATTAATTAAAAATCTAGTATTTTAGATTAAAATGGCGTGAGCGCGCAAGGTAGGAACGAAGAGCACGGAAGATGGTGTCCCCACCGCTCCGTTGCGATCCCATTGCCGTGGTTGGGCCAATCAGCGGACCAGCAACCGCTCCCTCTTCCACCGAGAGCTCTCGCGCCCAACTGCGTGCATGAGGCCAGCGACTGGCAGAGTCAAGTCGTCTACGAGTTTCAGCCAGGAGAAGCAGCATCCGCTCTGCTCTCCTGGAATAAACGAGTGTTTTTTTTCTCTCTCTTACCTACGCCTAGGAAGTGACAGGCGTCCTTCCTCTCAAAATCTATCGTGATTCGTGCTATTGTTTCGGGTTCGATAGTGAACTTTTCGGTGCATCGTGTTGACAGCGTAATCATCTCGTTTCTCTTTTTTTATCTCACGTCCGGGCTATAGATAACTTCCGCATTTACTTTTTACTGTAGTATACCTTGCGCATGGTGTCAGGCCTTTTGGCTGAGTCTCGTGTTCTGGGTTCCGCGATGCGGTTTCGTGTTAAGTGAGAATAAGTTTTCCAGTCGTGCTTTCTTTCAGTAGATTTTTTAAAATTAACCGTGTTGAATTCCTTTTCCCTGTTCGTGTTCGGGTTTTGATTAAATTTCCGCGTTCTTTGTTTTTCGATTAGCGTACCTTGCGCATGGTGTCAAGCCCTTCGGGATGAGTCCCGTGCTCTGGGTCCTGCGACCGCCTGGGTATTCAGCGTTCGTTCAATAAACCTTGCGAACGGCGTCAGGCCTTCTGCCCAGTCCCGTTGCTCTGGGTTCCGCGTCTACGGTAATTTGAACCTTGCGCACGGTGTCAGGCATTGCCGAGTCCCGTTGCTCTGGGTTCGTAAATCCGTTCGTCGCGTCAGGTTTTCCTCGCATCGCCTCTGCCCATGGACGGCCTCAGGGCGTGGCGAGCATTTATTGGCCCA
Source organism: Andricus curvator (assembly GCA_932195095.1). Taxonomy (NCBI): domain Eukaryota; kingdom Metazoa; phylum Arthropoda; class Insecta; order Hymenoptera; family Cynipidae; genus Andricus; species Andricus curvator. Next base: position 14,934 of record CAKNYM010036542.1, on the reverse strand, counting down.
CAGGGGCCTAAGCGAGTATACTTACCCCTGCCCACCAGCCAGCCAGACGAGCCTCGGTCGATGGCCCGCTTGGACGCCTTTCTCGAGGAGAGAAAACAGGCCCAACGCCTTCACCCCGCCTGTCGGACTAGCTCATCCGCGGGGACATATGATCTCACATGCGGCAAGTCTCTCTGCGGCATGTCACAACTGCGGCATCTCTATCTAGCGGCTTCACTCCCGCGCGGCATTTTTCACAGTATAATTGACATTTTGGCGGCATCTCTCACCGCACCCCTGTGACTGGCCAAAGAAATAATGTTGGTCAAACCCCTACCCCTTTTCCAACGTTTCGTGGGGGCGGGAAGGCACCCCTGTGACTAGCCATAGAAATAATATTGGTCCCCTTTCCACTGGTGAGAGATACCGCTAGGTAGAGATGCCGCAGGTGTGACTTGCCGCAGAGAGACTTGCCGCATGTGAGATGATATGGACCCCTCATCCGCACCCAGGGAACAATAAGGAACCGAAATCAAACCAACTCCCCTTCTCATCCCCCCCCCCCTCCCGAAAATGTTTATATGAAAATAAAATAATTCAATACATTTATATGACAAATAAGTCCTATGGTCGAAATCGAAGGGGGGCCTTGCTGACTTTCGTCCTCGCCCTCCGTTCCTTCTTTCCCTCTCCACTCGTCTCTTCACTCATTTTCCTTCACCTCTTATTCCCCTAATTTTCCTTTCGCACTTTTTCTAGGCTTAGGACTGGCAGCGTTCTCGACTATAGTACTTTATACTTTTGATGCTGGCGTGTTTAAAAAATGTATATAATACTTTTGTTACTTTGCAAAAGTCTCAATCGTTTTTTCGTTAATAACAATTTTTATACGCAAATATGGATATTTGATATAGCTTTCGTTTTTAAACGTGTTTTAAAAATTGGATATAAAAACAAAAACTTTGTTTCTTATAGACTTTCTATTACTTCAAACAATTTGTTAATTGCGGCCTTATGAACAATTAACTGCAAAATAATAATATATAATGATATAATAAAACATATAATTTTTCAGTTTCTTGGATTTATATAAATCACTTTTAAACTGGATTGATTTGTATGCGGATAAAGAGATCAGATTCGGTGGATTCGATCTCGAGTTTTTACACTTTTTTTGTATTTATAATTATATGGTGCTCATTTCACGAGCACTTTGCTTCTCGTTAGAAAATGTATTTGCTTCCTCATAGAGGAAGTATTAGTTATTTTTTTCAATAATAGACCAACCAAAGTCTTCATTTTGCTCAATTTAAAAATATAAATTCACAAAAAATACAAAATTACAAAATAATACTAAAAATTTTTAAATACAAAGACAAATCAAATTTTGTATTCGAAATGATAATTTTTCAAGCTGGAAAAGGGAAGGGAAAAGTTCTGTCACACCCTATCGTTTACTCAGCTTTATTATTTCTTCACAAAAATTGTCAGAATTACTCTGTTTGAAAATTTACGATCAAAAAGTCTTTTCTATTCATGCGTCAACCAAGCTACTGGTTCGTGACTTTTTCACGGATAAGTTTTTTCCGTGGATAAGATTTTAATCAAGAACAGTTGAATTTAAAAAAAATAGAGGACGATTTTTCTCCAAAACAGTTCGTTTTTCAATTTTTAAATATGTTTAGTGTTAGTTTTCGCTATGAAAAATAGAAAACTTTTGAAAACATGTACTTTGAAACGTTCTTTTAGTAAAAAATATTGATATGTTTGTAAAATTCAGCCCTGTGCAAGAAAAACAGACCGTACTTAAAATATTAAATTTTTTCTTCACAAACTTATTAACTGTCACTTTGTCTCTATTTTACGAATGAATTATACACTTTTATTAATAATTTGAATAAAAAAAAACTATTTCTCATATATTAAATTTGAAGTTTCGCAATACTCGGACTCGAGACCCATTATAAGCACAAAATATCAGTGAACTAATAAATTCTAATTTTAATACATTCACACGTATCGCGTCTTAACTATTAATTACATTAACTGCACTATTTTACATACATTGTAGGGTGAAAACTGCATTTTCAAAATTCTGTGATTTTTTCTTGATCAATTTTTTATTTTCCCTGACCATTAACATTAAAATACCAGGATTTTAATCTTGTAATACTTTTAACATAGGATCTTTTCTAAATGGGATCCAATATTTCAGATGCAAATTTAAAATTTTCAAATTCATTTATTTTAAACAGAAAAATGACTTTTCCACTATAAACGATGATTTTTTAACAAAATACTTGAATTTTCAAGAAAATAATTAAATTTTTAACCAAATAATTAAACTTTCAACAAAATAATTGAATTTTCAACCCAGGAAGGTGAATTATCAACAAAAAAGTATAATAGTTGATATTTTAACCAAAAAGGATGCACTTTAAATAATGCATTTCAAAACCATAAAGACGAATTTTCAACAAATAAAGGTTTTTCAGTCATGAAAGAAAAAAAAGTTCACCTAAATTGTTGAACCTTCAAATTTACGATAATAGTTCAACTTTTACCCACGCAATTGAATTTTCAATTAAAAAACAGCAGTTTACAAAAAAATATTAAGCAAAAAAGAATAATCCAAAAAAGATTTCAGTTTGACTTTTCAACATAAAAATATAAGTCTTGAATAAGAAGTAAATTTTTTACAAAATAGTTTAATTGAAAAAAACAGTTTAATTTTCGACCAAAAGGATAACTTTTTAACAAAATTGTTGAATTTTCAAACAAATAATGAAATTAATAACTAGAAAGGTAAGCTGAAGATTAATAATTAGAGACCAGAATCTTAAACTTGTAACATTTTTAACCTAGAATTTTTTATAATGGGAATGAAACAATTTTAAATCAAAATTGAAAAATGTGGAATTTATTCGGCTTGAAAGTTATTTATATTTATAGAAATTCCCTGACTTTTGCAAGATTTTTTTACTAAATCCCTGACTTTTTTAAAAATTGTCGTTGGCTAGGTTCCTTTTATCACTCGCCAGGTTTCTTTGGCGCGTAAAGTTAAATTCATATTCTGTACAATTATTGCAAGTTATTTGTTTCATTTGCGAATTTCCCAAAATTACGTAAATGAATTAAGACCCCCCCCCCCCTTCCGTAACAAATCATAACAAAATCGCAAGACCCCTCTCCTGCCCTTGAGCTGTAACGTAATTTAAGTACGTTCCCTTAATAATTACGTTACATAGTACAGACAAATCACTGATATTATTTATAATTATACTTTGAAATATATGAAAGAATTTAATTTTAAACTTTTATTAAACAAATTTATTTGAAAATTTTAACATTTTGTAAGGATTATTTTTATAATAATTATTTTTACATTCTCATCATAATGAGAAAGTATTGGTTTTATGTGAAAAATGACTTTCGCGGGTTCCATCAAATGTCGACGTTTTGAGGACCCCTGAGTCAGAAAAAATAGTTTTTACGTCGGTGTCTGTCTGTCTGTCGTTGTCGTTGTCGTCGTCGTCGTCTGTATATCCGATAACTTTTGAAAGACTAATCGGATTGGATTGTGCTTTGGCACACAGTTTCAGGGGGCAAAAAAAAAGATCGAGTTCGTTAACCAGCCATTTTGGATGAAAATTCAAAAAGTTAGAGCATTTTCAAAATTTATTAGACCATTTTTTTTTTAATTTTAAAATTATATGTGAGTATTGTATCTGCGATAAAATAAAATATATTTGAAAGATTTAGGCTACGTTAGCTTCAGAATAGTATATTGTGTATCGAGGGCGTAAAGAAGGCTATTTTGACGAGTGTGAACTTGCCGCCCGAGTGAAGCGAGGTCGGTAGTCACACTGCTAATCTGAAAAATTGTACCCGCTCCCAGCGAAATCGTGGTAAAATTTCAGCTGTAAGCACGTCTTACGACTGTGAGATAGGTGGTTACAGTGTGCGACGAACTTAATACGATGATCCGGCAAAAGTCTCGTGCACTCAGAGGATACGAAGCCACTCAAGGACGACCGCCTTCTGCATTTTCCCCGCAATTGTCTCAGCATTTTGTTGACACACAGGGATTCTTCTCAGGCTATTAACCAGTGAAACCTTGACAGCTCCAAGAACGGCGATGATTAAGAGGATTAGCTTAACAGGATATTCCGGGTATAACCGCCGCAACTCCCTAATAAGATCTTTATACCTCTCTTTTTATTCTTTCTCCTTGGATATGACGTTTTTGTCAGCTGGTGCCGAACATTCGATAACGAACATGGTTCGCTTCTCGAAGTCACGAAGAAATATGTCAGGACTCGAGTGCGCAACGGAAACAATTATAGAATAATAATTGAATAATAAGTAGAATAAGAATAATAATTAGAGAATATGAAGTTCCAGTATATGCGGCACTTCTCATTTTCGACAATTGGCTCCATTTCCCTAGGAGCGTTTAGCGGAGCGGTTTTTGCGCTAATGCCGTAAGAGTGGCAGAGATGTTAAGCAAGCACTCTTAGTGCCGCATTGTGCTTTTGGATGTAGGTCGTTCCCGCATGAGTTGCACAACTAGCTAGTATGAGTCCTAGATGCTAGGGGTGTGCATGACACGCTCTTCAGGTATCATCGGGAATATCTTGGCTCAAAATGTGGCCACGGTATGCTAGAGTGGAAATGACACCGTCTTGGCATGCCAAAATGAAATCCTCTGTGCCCGACTTCAATCCGGGTGATTTAAGGAAAGCAAACGTTAGCTCATACGACATCGACTGATCCCCCACATTTCTATGGAAAATGCCGTGCATGCTCTTGTCGAGGAGCTGTTCGAGGAAGTTTTTCTCCTGTGCTTTCTCAATTGTGGCCTTGAGGAGTGAGTACCCGAGATGGATAAGATTTGATGTATTTTGCTCACCCCTGATGTTGAAGTCAAAGCCGAGTGTTTCAGCAGCTTCCTCCGCTGCTTTGTACAGAAACGCCCCTTTGCCCGCTTCTTCGTGTTTCGTGACCATTTTAAGAAGAGGATCTTGTCCAGTTGCAACTATATGTGCTGTACCCAGAATAATGCTGTTGTGAAGACATTCAAGATTCAGTACTCCGCGACCACCTAGGCGGTGTGAGATGTAAGGTAGCGGAACAGAAGACTTAGGTACATGCTTTTGTTCATGTGCAAAACTTTTCGCGTCCCGATATCAAGAGATCTGAGCTCGTCCTTCGTCCATGGAACCACTCCAAATAAATTGAGTACAACCGAGACGGCAAGCATGTTCCTTGCAGATACTGTGTTCCTCGCCGACAGTTCGGAAGACCAAATCTGCCAGATGAGACGTTTGTATCTGCTTCGGAGAGCATCCTTTTTTGATGTCACGTCCTGAATGCGGCTCTGTGGCACGCCCAGGTATGTATAGGTTTCTTCAGCGCTAAGGTGTCGTATAGGGCTTCTGTCGACGTGCTCAGTGTCTTCGGGAATGCCTTTAAGTTTTCCTTTCTTCGAATAAACCTTGGCGCATTTCTCTAACCGGAATTCCGCAGAAGTACCCTTTGGAATGGCGAAGTGCGAGAGATAGTGGCAATAATGTGAGGCAAAAGAGGAGAGGGCTCTAGGTTTCGCCCTGAAACACACCTCTCTGAAAGGTGACACTCTTAGTGATCACACGATGTTTTCCAGATGAGATAGTAAATCTGGTTTTCCAAAGCGGCATTAATCTCTCTATGCACCTCACGATGTGTGGATAAAACTTTAAGCTTTCCAACAGACAGATGCTAAGTCTATGGGAGGTTGAATCAAAAGCTTTCCGGTAATCAATGCAGGCCATCAATAGGAATCGCTGATAGGATGCTGGGTCTTTACAAACACATCTATCGATGAGCAGGTTCATCTGACATCCTGCTACACCTTCCTTTGAGCCGCGTTTTTCATACATCTCTCGCCACACAGGTCCAATTGTCCGAAAAAAACTATCATTTAGGATAGCTGTAAAGATCTTATAGAGTGTGTTCAGACAAGTTATTGGCCTGTAATTCATAGGGTCAGCTAAGTTGCCCGTCTCCAGCAAGAGCACTGTGCGCCCTTCCACCAACCACTCCGGAATAGGCTCTTCCGACTTTAGATATGAGAGGAAAATTCGGGCCAGATGCTGGTGGATTGCAGGAAACTTCTTCCACCAGAAGGTTTTGGTATCATCTGGTCCCGTAGCGGAATAGTTCTTCATACCTCTTAATACGTTTTTCACGTCCTCGGTAGTGATAGGTGGGCATTTCTCCTCAGCTGTTATAAGGGCATTGCACAGCTCCTTGAAGCTATTCATGCTCTTTGAGCCTTCTTCAAGTGGATGTTGAACTTCGTAGACTTCTCTCCAAAATGCTTCGACCTCCTCTGGTTTGGGCGGATGGTCGATAGTAGCTGGAGGGTCTTGGAAGAGTCGAGATGGGTCAGACAAAAACTGTTCATTTTCTCTGGCCCACCTCTCTCTCCGCTCTAGACTTCTCATAGCGTTAGATAGTACTCGTATTCTGTCAACAATATGCTGCTCGATGGTCAGTAGCTTTGACTTGTTGATTGTGTGATGACGGATCCGCAGTGAAAGTCCTGCCAGATGTTATGTAGTCAATCACGCATTGAATGCGGGACGCGTACTGTCTTGCCCTGCCTATCTTTGTGCTGAGTTGATGTATTCGTCTTTTGGTCTTACGATCAATCGTTGGTTTTGTTTTACGGTTTGCATGTGCAAAGTTCTCGCTGCATTGAACACACCACAATTGATAGTCCAGAGGTCGGATTCTTCGTAAAAATCTCCACGAAGCTCATCATCCAGTGTATTTAGATCTTTGGGCTTGGAAGAAACCTGAATGTTGATGTTTCTCCGGGTCTTGAAGCATCGTTCTTCCTCTATTGAATGACTGTTTGAGGTTGATCTCAGTGTCGCCTCTCTTTCTCTGTTGCCGGCTTGTTCTGGCTGCGGTTAAGTAGGCGCTCCGCTTATGTAACCCCTTTTACGGAGTTCCTCTGCACGGTTTCGCAGACGTTTATCCGACAAATGGGAGAGCTCTGGGTGTTTCTCGCACCACAGAGCATGCAATCGTGCTATGTAAAATTTTCGTTCAGGGGCCATACTGGTATCATAGCACTCCAGCAGGTTGTCCCTGAGTCGATCCGTCCACTTAAAAGTAATGCGATTCTGCCGGTCCATCGAATTGACTCCGTCTTGATCTAGGGTAGTCGACCTAGGTAGTCCGACCCATTGTCGGGAGCCCTGCGCGTTCGATTTTTTTGAAACGCACTTACTACAACTATGTTTGGTGTTGTCATTGTTGTTCCCACGAGCAGCTAGGGAAAGGGTTCGTTCCATCCTTGTAGAGTCCCGCGTGCAAGAATTAGGCTGATACTCTGAGAGGTCACCCGGTATCCCAGAGTTATCGTTCAAGACACCTTACCCAGGTGCCATTCAGCTTTCGGCACGGATGTTGCGCCTTTGCTTAGGGGTTATTCCTTCGGGACCATCCCTGGACAATTTTCGGCGACTGCTTTTTAATTATTGTAACCATATTCAGCAGAAACCCTTGGTAAGGGACCCTCTATCCGCAACCCGAGGACGCGTTCGGTGGCTTTGTCATAGGTCCTTCGGTTTGATTCCCAAGCGTGTCATGCACACGCTGATTACCTAGAACACATACTATAGGGGTGTCCGACCCACGCAGGAACGATGTATATCTATAGACATAATGCGGCCCTAAGAGTGCTTTATTACCATATTTGTCGCCCTTACGGCGTTGGTCGCGACCCTGCCCTGCCGAACGCTTCAAGGGAGATAGATTCAATTGTCCAAAGCGAGAAGTGTCAAATTTTCTGAAACTACGATTTTCGGGCAGCAGTCTCCGTTGCGCGCTTGAGGCCTGACATCGTTCTCCAAGACTTCGAGAAACAAACTATATTCGTAATCGAATTCTCGGCTCCGTCCGAACAAAACATCTCTGCCAAGGAGAAAGAAAAGGAGGAGAGGTATCAAGACCTTAAAAGAGAGCTGCAACGACTGTACCCAAAATATTCGGTACAAGTAACTGTCCTTCGTATCATCAAACCACACGAGGGTTTCGCCGGCCTGTTATTTTGATTTCATCGTATGCTGTTACCACCCATCTCACGGTTGGGAGACGTGGTCATAAGTGTGATTTACCGCGGTTCTACTGGGAGCCAGTGTCATTTTTTAAATGGTAGTTTCTCTCAGTGGGCTCTCATTTTTCAGGGGTATTTCGCCATTAAAATTATTTACTTTGATCAAAAAAGTGATGCTTGATCATAAAAATATGTCTTCCAATAATATTTGTTAATTTTAGAAACAAATTACGTAAACAAATTCTCAGTGTGGACATTTGAGGTCAACAACAAATAATTTTATCTCTCAATTTTCCCTAATTTATGTTGTCAGTAATATATAGTATTTAGTGAGGAAAATTTGTCATTTAGTATTATTTATTAATTTTATAACCAAATTGTATAAGGAAATGTCAAGTGTGGACATACAATATCAACAAAAAATAATTTTTTTTCCTCATCGTCCTTAAATGAAAGTGTCAGCCAGTGAGCAATCTCAGCAGTGACATGATATGTCTGTAAATGTTTACAGTGATCATTTGTTCATATAATTTGTTTCTCAATTCAATGAATAAAGTCGAATAATATATTTTCAACACTAAAATTTACTAGCAATTTAATTTAGGGAAAATTAAAATATATATATTTTTTTTACTTCAAATGTCTACACTGGGAATTTGTTTACATAATATCTTTCTAAAATTAACAAATAATATCGGAAGACATATTTTCATCATCAAGTATCACTATGCCGATAGAAGTAAATAATTTTAATTTCAATATATTCTTTACAGATGAGCAATCTGTGATGTTCTGTGTGGCTTAATAGAACTTGTTCACAATAATTATCCTTTACAGCTCAACAATCCTTTTTGTTCATGCACCCCTAAGTATTAATGTCAAGTCACGATGAGCACGGAAAACTTTTTCCAAGAAGATAAAACGAAATTTGCAGATTCTATTTTTTGTGAGTGGCGACACTGACAGCGCAGCGCAGAAAATGATCTCTCTAAAATCGCAATATCTCGGGAACCAGAACAGTCTCCATTATTTATTTGTAATTAAAGGTGATTTCAGAAGGAATATAAATATCCCAATTTAACAAAAATCAAAAAGGGAGTATTTCAAGAAAAATTGAATCAAAAACTTTCTTGGAATTTTTTCGGGCCGCGACCCTGTCCTGCCGAACGCTCCAAGGGAAACAAATCATATTTCGTAATCGAATTCTCGGCTCCGAACTACACCATGTTCCGGATTTTGTACCTGAAAAATAATCGCAAAATATTTCAAACATCGTAGTAAAATAATCTTAACATCTTGATCTCATTGGTCAACTTGACTTATTGTTAGTCCGTAGCTTACGATGAAAAACCGGGTTCACCCGAGAACTAGTTCAAAAAAATAATGGCAGATCCCGCCTTTGTGGAGATCTTAATAGAACATCGAGCACATAATTAATGGCTGTATGATGCATGCCTCGCAAGAATACACGCGCAGACATAATAATGTTACTGGGATCATTCGCCAACAAATTGCCCTGAATACCGTCTTACTAGAGTGATTTAATCCTTGCTGCAAATATAGCGCAGTTAAAGTACTGCAGAACGAACACCATCTCCTTTACTGGGACAAGACATTAGGCTCCGAAATACTGAGAAGATCCAGACATATTCGGAGCTGAAGCAGGAGATTCTGATCGTGTGAGGCGTTAACAAGATCACCATCCTCCCGGTCGCGATCTGCTCCACTAAGAACGTTCGTCCCAGATGCGTACAAATCTTTGGTAGAGCTGGAAGCTCGAAATGTGCTTCATCTAATTCGGACGGCAGTATTGCTAAACACGTGCCGCATCGTTCGGAGTTTTCTGGGCGTGAGCAAAATTAGCAAAAATAGCTGCTAAAATCGCCTTTTATGTCCATCTCGCGTACACGGCAGATGACTGTGATAATCACATTTTTAATCTTAGACTTTTAATTTTTGACCTTTTTTTCTACATTTGTATGTCCGTGTGCTGTTCATTATGAAAGTTTGATCCCTATAGGACTCTCCAGGATGAATGGTTGGATCCCTATAAACGAGATCTGCAGTATGAATGTTGGATACTCATAAACGGGCTCTTCAGGATGTATTCTGGATCCCTGTAAGGCGCTCCAGTGTGTATACTCGCGAATTATGAGGAATTCGCAATCAAAATATAGAGTTCCGAAACAACTACCGGCATCAACAAATCTACTAAGCACTTGCCTCGTTTTGCGACCATGTTTAGTAGCGAAGTACAATGTCACGAGTACTTGCGCGTTGATGGTGGGCGACTGTTGTCACCTCCAGCAATCACGGCCGCTGTACGAGGATACCAGCGGTGAAGACAAACTGCAAACTACACCACACTCCTAATTTTGTACCTACAACATCATCGCAAGTGATTTCAAACATCGTATTAAAATAACTTATAACATCCTCATCTTATCATATTAGTCAGTTCACTTAGTCCATGGCTATGATGAAAACCCGGATTCACCCAAGAACAAGTTAAAAAAAAAATAATAATCATCATCTCCCTAAGTCGTGCGATGATGCTTTGGGGTACAAGAATCAAGTATTTTGATCACGGACAACCAAGGATAACTAGATCAATACGCATTGCGACCGGTATATTCCTAGGAGACTCCTTCAGTGTATTAAGGTTCTGTTTAGCGTTGAACCCACTGAGCAAAACACTAAATAGCATGTCTCATGGATTCCGACTACATGATAACGAGCATGGTGATCAAGTGACCCATCTTCTATACATGGATGACCTGGAGCTATACGCTAGATCGGACAAGGAACTGCAGCATGTGATCGATGTCACAAAGCATTTTTCCAATGATATCAACATGGAGTTTAGACTATATAAATGCAGAACAGTGCATTTAACCAGAGGAAAATTAGGGACCACAAAAATAGAGAACGATTTCGAGAATGACATCGAGGCAATGGTTGAGGGCGAGTCATATAAATACCTGGGTATTCTTGAATCCAAGGGTATTCAGCATACGATACTTAAGAAAAGCCTAACGACTGCCTTCACTACAAGACTCAGATTGGTTCTGAAATGTTCTCTTAACTCGACAAACAAGATCAGGGCAATCAACACCTATGCCATCCCTGTCCTCACGTACTCCTTTGGGCTCATCAAATCGTCGAACACCGACCTCAAACGATTAAACAGAATCATCCGCGTAGAAATGTCAGGAAACTGTGTGAGTCACAAGCTATACAGTTGCAAGACTATTTTAACAGCAAGCGAGATGTTATCTTTTAAAACACGATCTGCAAAGTTGATCTTGACTACGCGTCCTTGAATTTATCCTCAGAGGAGGCCTTGAACATCAGGGCAGAAACCATAGAGGAATTAAAAACGCAATGGAGACAGAAAGCCATCCACGGCGAACACCCCAAAACGTTAGATCAATATGAAGTGGATAGTGAGGCATCCAATATTTGGCTGAGAAAGGGCATCCTGTATCCAAAAACGGAAGGATTCGTCATTGCGACTCAGGACCGGGTAGTCAGCACCAGAAATTATCGCAAACACTTGTCACATCAAGACGTGGTTGGCCGGTGCCGATTATGTGGACATACGAACGAATCCATCGAGCACATTATTGATGGTTGTCGCGTAATGGCTCAAAGAGAATATACGCACAGATATAATGATGTGGCGGGCATTATACATCAACAACTTGCCCTACACCTAGGACTCTTGACAGAATGGATGCCTTTCTATAGATACATTCCAATACCCGTTTTAGAGAACGAAGATTACATCTTATATTGGGATGTTACTATCCAGAGGGATCATTACATCCGAGCCAATCGACCAGACATCATGATGCGAGACAAAAAAGGTGGAGGAGTCTACATCATCGACATTGCTTGTCCACTTAATCGAAATTTGCATGCAACCTATACAACCAAGATCCATAAGTATAGCAAGCTAATGCATGAAGTGAAGACAATATGGAGGAATGTGAAACATGCATCTATTCATCCTATTGTAATTTCAGCTACAGGCAATGTGCACGCAAGATGCACTGAACATCTTTAACATTTAGGAGTCAGTAGGGTACTGGCAGCAGCTAAGAAGGCTGTTTTATTGAACACCTGTCGCATTGTGAGAAATTTTCTAGACCATCAGGAAGCAAGTGACGAACCCCAAACTACACTATGCTCCTAATTTTGTGCCTACAACATCATAACAGAATGACGCATAATAATAAAGTATAACATCTGTTAAAGATATCGTCTGTGACTGGAACACAACTTTAGAAAAATCTGCGCTCGATCATATATTTATCTCGCGATTCGCGCTCGATGATGCATTCACCTCGCGCTACGCGCTCGGGCGTATTTACATCGCACTTTACGCTCGGTTCCTCTAGATTTTTGAACTTCGTGTTCGACTTCAATGAAAAGAAAAAGTTCATTTGCAAATATTATAAAATTATCAAAACGTCTACATATGAAGTGATTGTTAAATTTGTTTTTTTTTAGACTGAAAATGAAATTTATTTACTCAAGGTTCTATCGACCTTAAGGAACACATTCTCATCCAGACACTCGCGCTTCGCGCTCGTTATTTGATTTGAAAATCATCTGAACCTTGCGTTCCACGCTCGGTTCTGTGCACCGTATTATAGAAAGAAAAAGTTTGAGCGTACTTACGGCGCGCGATTTGGTCGTCGCGCTTCGCGCTCCAAAATACACTGATCGCGCACTTTGTGCTTCGTGTTATATGTTCTTCATATACAAATTGCTAAATTTGTATTTTATTTCAAATGAAAAATAATGATATAATTTAGGCGACAAATTTTATCAGTTAAAATGTTATTTTAGCTTGTGCCGTTTTTCAAAAAAGTTAATTTTTTCCATTTTGAATATATTCTTACAACAAAAATTTATTACAAGTTTGTGAATCTTTTTTGAATGCACAATTTTTGTTCATTCATCTGTTTTCGTCCCTTGCATTGTTTTTCCAAAAATTTGATTTTTTTTTACTGTCAATGTTATTTTCACGAATAAAAAAAAACTACGCATCCTATCGAAACATGATTGATAACAAATTTGTACCTCTTCTTTGGATGAACAAATTTTGTCTGTATCATTTTTTTCGTAGCTCGTGTTATTCGTGCACAATTTTGGTCAAATCATCTTCTGTCGTATCTTGCATAGTTTGACAGCAAAATGGTATTTTTGATTTTTCATTATTTTTCGTGCGATAAAAAATTGAGTTTTGGATTTTTTCAAAAATTCAAAAAGTTGTTATGAGAATATTGTAGAGTGTTCAAATAGCAACGTTTTTCTTCCTCAGACTTTTTTTAATATCATGCGTTTTTCGGCTTAAAATGTTCATTTTCGTTTGTTTTTTTGGAATTTTGAAAATGCTATAAGTCCGGTAATTTTTTTTTATTAGAAAAAGTCGTACATAGAATTATCAAATCTTTAAAAAAAGTGGTAAAAAAAAAATTTGATTTTCAAAATGTGCTCACTTTTTGAATTTCAATCCAAAATAGCTGGTTAACAAACTCGTTCTTTCTTTGTAGGCCATAAACAAGTGTACCAAAGCACAATCCAATCTGATCAATCTTTCGAAAGTTATCGTGCCTACACGATACAGTCAGACGGATAGACAGACAGACGGACAGACAGACATACAGACAGACACCTTTGTAAAAATCGTTTTTCCTGACTCAGGAGGTCTCAAAACGTGGAGATTTGATGAAAACCGACCATGTCAAATTTCACATAAAACTAATACTTTCTCATTAGAATGAGAATGTAAAAATTACTGAAATACATTTTACCTATATTAGTTAATATAATGAATCACAACTCAACTACATGGAACAAATTTGGAACAATTTATGAAATACGTTTTACATATTAAGCAGAGTGATACTTCAGAAGAGCACAGAAAAAACTAAGTGTAATCTTTACCCGGATTTCGGGGTAAAGATTACCTGCAACAAAAATTACCCCATGTGGGTAAACTTTACCCGCACATCTCAGGTATTCTTCTGTTTTTACCTACATTTGGAAAGTAATTCTCAATGTTTACCTCGAAGGCCTCGTAAACTTCATATCGTCTGCTTGCAACCAGCAACACGTCGCGTCGCATCTTTACATCCAAACAGAGTCACTCAAAATAAAACTAACGAGTGATTTCTTTTGTTGTTTGTTTGTAAATCTATGATAGTTTGCTCGGACGAGAAATTTCACTACCAATTTTGCAAATACAGCTGTCTTGCCAAGCAAATTTGACAACTCTTAAACATCGCCACGGTCTTTAAAGATAAATGGTAGTCTATCGGATATGACAATTCAAAGTTTCCAACGGAAAATTTCCAACAGAACATTCTAAGCAAGGATGGGAAAGTGTAATACCTGATCTAATTTACATACCCGCTTACTTTGATTTTACTGCGTATTTTACGCACAAGAATTTCAAATAGTACAGAGTGGAATTAAAATTCTCTACCTTTCTGTCTATTTTACCTACGTCCTTGACAAATAACAGAGTCATCAATTCGTATCGTGATTCGCTACCACCTTCAAATTGGCTCGAAAGTTTTCATCATTACAGCCAGCATTAAAACTCATTTACACCTCTGCTAAGAAAACTCACTTCCTCTAACTCTAATGTGTGAGGATAGTGTGAATTTTTGAATAATAGCTTATTCCACTGTTACAGTGAGAGGAAGAGAACTTTCCTAGCAGAGGTGCAAATAAGCCTCCGGATCGAGTTACCTAGGGCCGTGTTTCAATTTGGTACATTGTGCTTTTATTGCAAATTTACACTCTGAAGCAGGCCTGCCCAAGTAGGG